>JAJGOT010000185.1:730000-1032500 GCA_022457155.1 Cladopsammia gracilis | reverse complement strand
TTAAGAAGCGCTGCTTTAAAGAGAACTAAATAGAAAAATAGAAAAGATTTCACTTGACTGTCAAACTTGCGTTCACTTCATTTTCCTATTGATTGACGGGCTTGGTCTGTTGTCAGTGAGCCAATCAAATGGCGAACTAAATCCAAACGCACGTTTAATCATGTCACTACTAAACGCAAGTCAGACATACTTCGCCTCCTGATTGATTTGTTGTTTAATGGGTTCCGCTCCTGGTTGGTTGAGGAATTTTTTTGCGGTTAGTTCTACAACAGTCAAGTGAAATCCGCTCTAACATTTTGTTATCATATGTTCCTTATGGACTGATTGGCACGCCCATTGAGTTAGTCCTTTGTAGTAATCAGCCTTTGAGTGCCGGACAGTTGAACCATAAAACTGACAAATATTTAAATAGCGCCACCTGAACGAAATAAAGCAATAGAAGTGATGCTATTTAATGGTATTTCGATTAAACTGCTAGCAGGTGGTAGAGGATGTTTTTTAACGCGGAAAACCCGGAGTGTGTGATCGCAGACGCCATATTGGACGCACAAACAAAGATCTGGGACGAGTGACATAGCGAGGTGGAGGGATCTGCCTAGCGCGTGTCAAACCCACCTTAAAGTCGCTTTTAAGGTACCGCTTGCTTGCGTAGATTATTTTCCTGCTGTTTCGCCCATCCCATGTCTTGTCCTGCATCTCCAAGGGTTTCAACAACATCACGCAGATCGTCAAATGCTTCCGCACCTGCAGAACTAACATAATCGAGGCCTTGAAGCGATGTCCGAACAGACGCAGCGCACGTGCTCAAAATCCGCAGAAGGGTAGCGCGGCTTAGTGGCGTGAACCCAGACTCTTGGCAGTAACTCATATACTGGATGACTATTCGCTCTGGGATAATCATCCGTATGACGTTTGGAACCTTGATACTCTCCTTTGTCGATAACATGATTGTTTTTTCGCCAAAAGGCAAATCTTGGATAATATGGGGACTAGTGATGAACGCTATGAAGTGGTCCATTTGAGCAGTGGATACTCTCATCCTTGGCGTCGGAACTGTTAGCACAGGTGCCCCCTTTCCATATACTAAGCAGTGGCGTCTGGCCTCAGTGAAACGATACTGAGATAAATCGGGTATCCAGTGTCGGAGCCGATTCAGTGTCAACTTATCAGCCATAATGGACAGGATTTGTCGACGCGTCTCCCAGCTGTCGGCTGCGCGGTAGCACTCAGTGAGTGCGCTCATCATGGTTTCGTCGACTGAACTGCTTGTGGCTTCCTCTCCGTTACATTGTAAGGTTCTTTGTATGACACCAGAGGAATAGACTGCCTTGAAGAGAGAACCACTATCACTTGGAGCTATGTCTTGTAGAAGTGTAGATAGACCTTGACCTGCCTTCCGCACGTAGTAGCGTCGTGTTCTTTTACTTGCTTCTTCCCAAGGCCGCTGTAGCCGAGAACGAATGGGACTGATTTCTCGAGTGCGCAAATAATCATTGAGTGGATCAGTGGTCTTGAACTTTGGTTCGCGCTTTGTTGTAGCTGGTGTGCTGTCAAAGGAGATCTCCTCAGAGGAGGACGAGTCGTCGCTAGGTGGCAAATAGAAGCTTCCTCCTGGGGTAGCTGGGGCACTGTGTTCAGGACGAGTACGAGTCGTCTCCTCAGCCTAGAACAGCAACGTCAACTGTTATATTGCGCACGGTTCATGAGGCTTTTCCATGTTAATATATAGAAAACAAGGCGTGGCATAAATGATTGAAAATCTTTAGAAACCATAACAATAGCGTCGCTAAGTATAATTAGGGGTCTGATAAAAAAGGGCGATGCAGAATCAGAGTTGTATGGTAACTTAATTAAATTCAGACTTTGATCCTGTATATAGTTACATATAAAATCAATGGTATGTGCGAGACTCCCAAAACAGCTAGTACTTACCAAAGAAAGCTCATGAATACTCTCTGAAAGGGCAATAAGTTGTGGGTCTTGGCAATCGGCTCTGACATGTTCTCCAAGAGTTATCCTACATTCACTACATATTCCATAAAAAAAGATAAAACAATAATAAATATTGAATAATGATTCAATTTTAGTGTTCAGCATTGCTCTTTCGAATGTGACTTGGCTTTTATGAAATGTAATGTAGCACTGCAGTCTATAAATTTTATTCAAATGGACACTTACCGGAGCCGACTGGAAGAAATATTCCAGTAATACGCAAGATTAATCTGGAGATGTCTTTACTGATTCCACGATCCGTAGTACGGGATTTGCGGACGTGCTTCGACAGCTGGGCTGGTATACGGCAACGCGCCAAACCCCTTCGCCACCCAATGCCCAGCGAAGAACGATGAGCGGGACAAATATCCATGTCAGAAATATTGGAAGGGAAACTGAAAATTGAAGACCTTGCTAGAATCAGTTCCACTTCAGTGTCTACACCGCTGCCGGTCATCAGCCCTAGGGAGCTTTTGTGGCGTGATATATCTTTGTTACAAGTTAGCAAGGGAACTAAATCTTGGACTTTAGTGGTTCGAGGGTCTTGACCGCATTGGCCACCAACTAGCCGCTGAAACGAGCAATTTCTCTCCATCTTCCAATTTTTCAACCGATGACGCAGAGCAAATGACTCAATTTCGGCACAAGTAAACACATGCGTCCTAATTACTCGGGATGCCGAATTGTAAATAATGTTTGATTTCAAAGTGTTTTTTTGTTTTGTTTTTTGGACAAAGTGAGCGCTCAAAGTTACTTAATACACTTCAAAAGACCTAAACTCATTTTCCTGCACATATCTTTGTAAAGTTGTAAAGATTTTGATCCAGTGGAGTTTGTCCGCGTAATAAGGTTTGCTGAATTTAAGAAAAAGTTAGGAGCCTCGCACGTGCTACGTTCGCTTATCGGGCGAGCGATCGAAAAGTTCGATTTTAAAAGATCACAGCCCGAACGCCGTGAGAATTCTATATTTAGAACTTTTTTAGAAGTAAACAAACCGTTTGCCACAAATCTATTTGCGTTTGGTAATTATCTGTTTTAAACTTAGATCTCTCTCGATGGCAACTCTCAAAACAGTTTTACGTGCTCTTTGCTCGTACGAAAAGAAACATGTCTTGTGCGAACCCAAAAGCAAATCATTTTCAGTTTCCAACGGGATAGTTTTCGAGAATCATATAAAAGCGTGCGTCTACTTCTGCATCAAAAGGTATCTTGTTGAACATAATTCCTAAAAAGTTAGATGCGCCACGAAGGGGACCTATTTGCCTGTTCACCTGCCATGGGCAAATTGGTAAATACAATAAATACAAATTACAAAAACTCGCTTTGCGGCCAGTAACTAGCCCTTTTTCAGAGATATATATATATATATATATATATATATATATATATATATATATATATATATATATATATATATATATTACTATTCCCTTTTATCTAGCTTTAGGAAATCATTAGCAATGGAATTGCCCAGGCATTCGACTTTTGGAGTTAAAACTAGATAGGATTTCTAGTTTGTTGCACAGTCACCAGAAAATGGGAAAAGTAAATGTGTTGCGCGTGTATAAAAACACTGATTCAAAGTATTGCATACAAAGAACTCTCCTTCGAAATAGGCTTGTGATTACAAATAAAAAAGTTACAGAAAACCAAAACGAAAACATTGTATGCTAGTAAGGAAGAAAATGAAGAAATGAGCAAGAGCAAGACACAAATATCCACGCGGAATGGGGATGTATTTGCGGCACGCGATCACTTAGATGTAAAGATTGCGTGACATCGATCTGGGTCTATTTTTCAGTTCAATTCGTTCCTTTACTTCTTGCCTCTTTTCATTAGAAATATTCAATACAAAACTCAATAGATACCCAGAGCCAGTGGATGCTTTGTATGCAAGACATGGATCCAGGTCCCTCAAAAATATTGCACAAGCTAGAGAAAGGTGATACTTAGAAAATGCCGTAGCCGTGCGGAAAAGGCTGGTGGCTGAGCACGGCAGCAAGACAGGAAAGTTAGCGAAGAACATCAAAGTTATTTGCCTTCAAACACCCATTTGGAAGGTAAGCTGTCATCGAAGTATTATCTCAGGTTTACTGGGTAGTTTTAATGAGAAATGGCAGGGTTTTTCAATGGTTTGCTCAGAAAGCGAGCTAAGGCTAGTCGAATTGTTTACATTTCGTGGTTAAACAAAATCTCTTCGAAAGGTCAAATTGGGTCAACTTGCATGGGGCCGCTCGCCTCAGAAATAACTTTTGCCAAGAAAAAAATTATATCACGTTCAAAAACAGCTTTTGTACTTGCTAGAATTAAATTTTGAAAGAATTCTACATAATACCGAGTATGTTTTGAGATGTTTGAAAACGGTATGGAATTTTTGATTTTCAAAGTCTAGAAATTTCGGTTCTCTTCGTTTGCTCTCCAGGAATTCGGAATTACAATTGTAAGTCTAAAACATCATCAAAGCAGCTTAGCAATACCTCCTAAATAAAATTATAAACTAAGGAGAACCATAATTTGCTATGCGCCTTCACGCGAGTTCGACTATCTGATCGTGAAATTTGACCTCATTCCTGTGATTTTTCGGCCTCACGGGTTGTCGACGGTTTTTCGTAATTTTCTCAAAAATGTAAAAACTCTAGAACCTAACACTTATATTACGATTCATAGCATACCATAGGTTATCTCTGGACAAAATATTAAGGGGTCCATTTTACCGACCTTGTGCCGCCACTCACGCGGTGGTTAGGGAGAGTAGCTCTTAAGAAGTCTAGTTATGTTTATTCTCGCTTTTTCAGGTTTCCTTAGAAGCTCTGAGTTATGTCTTATTCGTAGCAGGGATGTCCAGTTTAGCTTTGCTCATAACTTAAACGCAGAAGGCCCGGATAGCTGAGAATTCGGTCGAGTATTTATTCAGGCCCATTACGTCTTCGGGCAGTCATAAGCGCCTTGTTTCGGTCAATAAGCTCATTAGGTTTTCGGCTTATGGGGAATTCTTTTAGGAAGTCTTTTCGAGTATTGTGTCAGACATTTCTAAGTTTAGCACGCATTCTACCAGAATGGGCGGAGCTAAATTGGCTGCCAATTCTGGCGTATCAGAGAGAAATATTTCAGTGTCGTGGTCGCTGGGCTTCCGTTACAGCTAAAACATTTATGTTAAGGATTCACTGCCAAGCAGACTTGAAGTCTTCAAGTCCTTGTCGCTCTGAGCTCTAGCCCTGCTGTCTACCATGGGCCTGGCTGACTAAAGCGCCCATGCCTTAACCTTTGAGTGTGTTCGGTTGTGTAGTGAAGGCAAAATATGTAATTTGTGATAATCGGTATTGACATAAATTAATATTTTGCCGACATGGAGCAGAGAACCGGGTACTAGTGTAGTGCACAGGGGCTCACGGTTCGTGAGTTTGAAAAGTGTCCGTTGATAGATTTGTGTCATTCTACGGTCAGCCTCGCCGCCTCTAGTACTGTTCAAACAAGTTAATTTTCGTCTTAGTTGTTTATTGTAATACCTTAACACTTGTTATCGGCAGTTCTAGCCGCATATTTTAGTCGTTTGTTTCTTAGTTAAAAACACCTTAAAACCCCAAAGGTAGCACCACTGCATAGGTCGGGGGTACACGGTCCCTAGTTTTTCCAACAGTTGGTTTTTTGGGGTTTACGTGTCTGGCTCTGGTGCGCTTAGAGTTATTGTTATATTATAGTTCTTTGTCAATAATAAAATGTATCGTGGGCCTGGCTGACTAACGCGCCCATGCCTCAACCTTTGAGTGTGTTCGGTTGTGTAGTGAAGGCAAAGTCTCCACCGTGCTGTAAAAACCTACGCGGAAAAATACTAAATCACTGTTGGGGTGGAATATCTAAACACACGAGCTCTGAAAGACTTACCATACGATGAGAACTCCGCACTAGCGAGTTACAAAGCACATGGTTTTGTTTCTCCTTTCACAACGACACCGAGAAGCGCGCGCCTAGAATGCCGGGAGCATAAATTACAAACGGATTGGAACGGACTTAAGAAACAAACTGTTCTATTGTTGAGGATTGGCCTCAACAATTACCTTACGATTACCTATGAAGTACCACCGGAGTACCGCCGGACACCATGATGCGATTACCAACGAGCTAGTTCAGTGTGAAGTATTACTTTACGAGATTTACTCTACAAATAAAGAAGTTGCTGTGTTCCAGAGTAGTCTCAGTTCTTGCTCCGCCTTCTCGTTACATTGTTGGCTGAACCCTTTGCGTTACTACCGTCTCTATCACGATCAAGAGGACGAAAAGCCCCAGCTACAAGACAAGACTTCAAGCAACTTCAAGGTAATTCCTCGGAAACGCAAAATTTCCGAGCTCTTCATTGTCTTAATTCCAGTTTCACTATTTACACAGTAGAGTATTACACGAAGGCCCAGTGCCTCGTGTTTATCCACGCAGTTTTATTGAACTTAGCGTATTGATTCACGCTAATTGTTGACTCATTCAAAGAACTTTGTCTTCCCAAAGACAACATCACCTTATTATCACCCTTAGCGAGTTCCTATCTACTATTCATTGACTCATTTCAAGAACTTTGTCTTCTCTAAGACAACGCATGACAAAAGGGGGCCGCAAGACACGTACACGCTGTAATCTTCGGCAAAAATTACAAGCTCTTTCAAGTTCTGGGGAAAAGGAAAGTAAAGAAATCACACAAAATAAAACCTGTCCCTGTCCGCCGCAGTATTTTGACCTAACAACAGGGATTTGTAGTTGCACTTGTCACATTCAAGACACAACGGACCGTCACCAAGACGATAACGGATATCCCAGTGTTTTACAACAACACCTTTCTACGCCTCTCGACGCTTCGGCCGGTCAACCCAGTACATCGGCCACTCTTCCAGCTGCACAGACACCTAAAGAAAGCTCCCCTAATACCACCGCTGACGCCTCCGATAGCAGCGACTCAAAGAGTGGAAGTGGAACCGACAACGAATACGAAAATACTCCTTTGCTGCCGCCTTCAAATCGCAAGAGGTTATTTATTTCAGAACAAGGAACTTATCACTCAGATTCTGAACACTACGAACCTTATCCTATTTGTCCACGAACCAGTTCTAACGAAGGTATTTTCACCGACTCCAAAATGGCAACCGACGATATCTCTGATATTCAAAGAGAAATGGTTAATTTACAGCGCCAAATGTGCCGCCAGATTGAATCCGCTCAAGCTTCTCTGGCAATGCCCCACATTACCGAGTCGACTGCAGTCAAACCAACCCTATTCCACGGTTATGAAAATGAAAACTTCGAACGTTGGATGGATAAATTTCGCCTACATCTAGAGCGACGTCGTATCAAAACTGACACTAGCACTGCGTTAGCTGAACTTGCCTTGCACTTGGCTGGCCCAGCTGAATCGTTTTTCCGCTCGCTCTCTGGGAGCGATAAAGAAGATTTTTACGAGAACGTTTCTCCTCCAAGGACAGAGTTTGGCGCATGAGACAAAAGCTATCTGTCCGAAAGCAAGGTCAAAAAGAGTCTCTCGATACCAACATACAAGACCTTCAACACATGTTTGACTGCCTTGAGTTAACCGAGGAAGAGAAAGTCTGGTTCTTTACTCAAGGTCTACGATCTGACACACAAAAAGAAGTCTTAATGCGCCAGTCCCGAACCTTCAGGGAGGCAGAAAATGCCGCTCGCCTCACCCAAACTGTCCAACAATCCCTTCGAGACTCACAGGATAATGACGCACTTGTTCGTATCGAACAACAACTAGAGAATTTAAAATCAGCCATGGCCACCAAAGAGATCCCTAAAGAGACCACCGTCTCCCGCCCTTCAGTATTCAACACAAGCGCCTGCTGAGTTTAATGACAAACTTACCCGCCTTGAACAGGGGATGAACCATCTTATGGCTATCGTTGGCAACCATAAGACGCCTGTCAATTCTTCTCCAAGCAATTCAGGCTCGCAGCCTACCATCCAACACCACCACAAAATCTCACTGAAACTATCTGTGCCATGCAAGACCAAATGCGCAAACTTAGTGCCAAAATTTCAGGAAACCCGACTGTAGCTGCATATCAGTATCCCACCTCAAGAGAACACAGCCCACGTGGTAGTGACAATCACGAGATAATCCGTTTACGAGAGGAAAATCGCCGCCTTATAGCAGCTCATACAGACCCTACGCCTCACGGGGGAAAGATTCCTGCATCCTATGAAGGTTACAATGTCGCATACGTATCTCGCATATTTAATGAGATCGGCAAACTACAAGCACGTATGGATGGATTCATGGGAGTTTACGCCTACAGACCAAGTCGCCTAGCTCCACCTAGAGTTTGGAGCCTCCAAGGAAGACCTGTATGTGACATATGTGGGAAAATAGGACATGTAAGAGCAGCATGCTTTCACAGATTCTAGCAAGCCGCTACTTACAGCCCACCACCACTCACTCAGAATGATAGACAAAGACCAGCAGTGGAACCTCGAGTCGCAGCTATGAACCAAGAAGCCACTCCAATCGACCATTCATCCTATGAGCAAGGCAGACGAGAAGAACAACCAGAACAAGTTCACTATGCAAGACGGAGCCAACCATTACGATGCAAATCTGCACATACCCAAGTCCCAACAATCAACATCATTGACGCTGTTAAACTTGAGACTTCATCGAAAAAGGAAAAATCCAGATCTAGCCCAGATACTTCTTCTACCTGCTGTATCCAAACCACTCTCTCTTCCGAAGACCACACCCAAACGAAGGTAGATGATAAGCAAGAGATAGTGATCAGAATAGACATTAACCCCGACAACATGCCAAGTACCTCACAAGAACAAAACCTTGATGCACCTCTTGCGAAAAATAAGTTACAACCACCCATTACCGGACATTCCCACCAATCCACAGACCTGGCAGTCAAAGTACTAAAGACTCCTAACAACACAAACCAAGAAAAGTCATCTATAACATCAGGAAGGGAACTTCGCCAGTTGAAAAAAGACGCCAGTGAATACAAGAGAAAGGTTTATCCCCAATCAGGCCACATCAAACAAGGCTCTGCCAACATGCAAATCTAACAGAAAATGTTCAACTTCCGAAACGTCCATTTCTTCCAAGCAACAAAAAGCAACATAACGCCTTTGTTACCGGAAAAATACACAATTGTCCAATTGACCTGTTAATTGATTCAGGAGCCTGTGTCTCTGAAATGAATGCCGCATTTGTCAAAGAAACATTGAGCAAAAGGGATTCATCTATTATTGCCTCAAGTACTCGTACAGAAGTGAAGACCGTCAGTGGCGAGAAACTGTCAACTACCGGACAGATTCAAGTGCCTATCTTATTGAATGGAAGATAATTTCCTTGTCAATTCCATGTCATAGAAAACATGACCTACAACGCCGTTCTTGGTCGCGATTTCCTGTCATCCAGTGGTGCGGTAATTGACTTTGCAAGAGGAAAGCTAAAGCTAGACAAGACGCACCGTCTCGAATTGTCACTAGAAGCAGTGCATCCCGGCCCCCTGCCAACTTTAACAGTTCACGAGAACTGCCATTCCAATGGCCGAGAATAGAATGCTAAATCAACACCATTTCTAACCAAACTTATTCGCCATGGTTAAACAGTCTAAGTCAGCAACCATCTTCCTCATCAAATTCCTTGTCATTCACGAATATTCATCACGCCGAGTATTACAAGTTGTCGGCCCAACCACCACGGCGAATATCAGATCCAGTCCTGGTTACGCTTACAACGACCCCTCCTCAGCTAGTTCGAGAAGACCTTGAGCTCAGTCAACTGCTTATGTTTCTTCTGACACCCATACGCCTGAAAGCTCGCAACATTCACAGTACCATTTTGCCAACAACATTCCTTAAAATTTTGCCGCAAGACATATACGTTAACAAAATCAACCACAAGTTCAGTCACCAGAAGTTTAAATAAACTGGGAAAAGTATAGAACCGGCAGGAAAAGAACGCGCCATTATTCAAGAATTGAGTTTAAGATATTAGTGGAAAGATAACACTTAGTTTCGATTCCAGAAAGAACGAACACTGAAAATTTGAAATAGTCATTATCTGTAATATTTTATCCCGTAAAGCAACAAACAATATGTAAGAAGACTCAGGCAAGAAGTTTTCCAAGTTATTGGTTGTTTACCATTTACCCAAAAATTCCGGAGATTTCGGTCAGAATGAAAATGGTAAGACAATTTTGGCTCTACCGACCGGAAAATTTCCGAAATAAACGGAACGTCTTGAAAGGTAGTCCAAAATTCCCAACCGAAATTTCCGAACGGAAATGTGTGTACCATTTGCTTTTATCTACCAGTTCCAGACCCTGCGCCAGTTTTGATGCATAAGCGTGGTTACTCAGCTCGTTTCTGGTGTCAATGGTAAATAGTACAGGCCAATCTCAAACGGAATTTCCCTTTCTGGAGTTCTGCTTACCATTTACACAAATCGTGGACCAACCGGTTTTCCCTTGTAAATGGTAAACAACCATTATACGGCCATTTTATTAACATTCTAGCACCAACGTACACATACTCCACACATGAAACTTTACCACGTAATATGTGAGGCTAATTCGAGTTTTTCGAAAACCAGGAGGTTTTCAATTAAAGGAGGGAGGTGTCACGAGAGAAAAATACACACATGAAAGTATCAGCGAATTACGAGCAAATAAACTCAAAATAAAATAACAAGCAATTCCTAAAACGATCTTTTCCATATAAGTCACCGTCAACCAACGTAGCATATCCCTGCTTTCCATATGAATAGCAAGGTCAGACAACTTTTGTACATGAACAATAGAATATCCGCAAAGCAGTGTGGAAATGAACTCTAATTTCAATAGAACACGTGTGCTTTCAATAGCGAATAACCTTGAATGGAACAGATGTTTGTTTTGTTAACCTATGAATAATTTACATTTCAAAAGATCACCTGCAACTTTTTACAATACAGTCTGGTCTGCAACACGTGCTTTTTCAATAGGTTAACACAAATCAAAGGAAAACTATAGAGAAAGAGACGAACTTTGTTTTACTATCATAAAGAACTGAAATTTAGCCAATCAAATTGTAACTCGTTATCAAGCAAACACATGTCCTTGTTAATGTACTTTTGTATTCCTTTGAATTAAGTTAACACCTGTATTTACTTAAGACAATATAAAAGTAGCGTCAGAACTGTTTACCTTACGATTACCTTACGATTACCTATGAAGTACCACCGGAGTACCGCCGGACAACCATGATGCCATTACCAACGAGCTAGTTCAGTGTGAAGTATTACTCTACCAGGTTTACTCTACAAATAAAGAAGTTGCTGTGTTCCAGAGAAGTCTCAGTTCTTGCTTCGCCTCCTTGTTCATTGGGACGTGGAAACTAGATCCCTGTACCTCTGGCAGTTGTAACGAGTGCCTGCAGCAAGCTAGTCCGCTCTACCGAGCTTTCCTCCCCCGTTTTCGCGCCGTCGTTAGCAAATCACTATTTGCTAAACATTCAGTCTTCACGCGCCTTCGCGAAGTATTTCAGTTGTCAAGTACCAATATTTGCAAAGTTCCGTCAAACGTTTCTATCTTAGCCAAACAGGCCAAAAACTTCTCGTTACACAACCATCTAAACCTGAGGCGATGACACGCACAGAGTTGCCTTCTGCGCCATGGGAACATTTAGCAGCTGACTTGTTGGGTCCACTGCCTTCTGGTGATTATATTTTTGTTGTGGTGGACTATTACAGTCGATTCTTTGAAATGGAATTTACCAAGTCTACTACTGCTGACAAGATTGTATCAATACTGTCCAAGATATTTGTCACTCATGGTCTTCCTGTGTCTTTAAAGACTGACAATGGGCCACAGTTTATCAGTGAACATTTCAAACGGTACCTGGAGGATAATGGAATTGAACACCGAAGAACCACACCCTTATGGCCTCAGGAAAACAGTGAAATTGAAAGACAAAATCGCAGTATCCTGAAACGCCTGCGTATTGCCCAAGCAGAGGGTCGCAACTGGAAGTCAGAGATGGACGACTTCTTAATGATGTATCGCAGTACACTACATTCTACAACTGGGGTTAGTGCCGCAGAATTACTGTTGGGAAGAAAAATCAGAACAAAATTACCACAGCTTCAAGAGTTCAACATCGACAGTGAAGTGAGAGACCGCGATAGTGAGAGAAAGGAGAAGGGAAAGGTGTATGCAGATCACAAAAGGAATGCACGTGAGAGTTGGATTCAGGAAGGTGATAAGGTGTTACTGAAACAGGAGAAAGAGAACAAACTGTCAACACCATTTAGACAATCTCGTTTTACAATTGTTCAGAAGAATGGTAACAGTGTTCTTGTCGATGTCGATGGTGTCCAATATCGCAGAAACGTAACCGATGTGAAGAAGTATTTCGAGCGAGATGGTGATGTATCCACAGCTGCCAGTAAGTCATCAGATAATACAGAGGCCGAAAGAATACCACATAGTTTACCAAACCAAGAATTTAGAGAGCCTACAAGTATCTGTTCTGAGGCGGCATATGGAGACAATCCAGCGGCCTGCAAGTCTTCAGATGATGCTACTACAGGACAAGGCAATTCTGCTACCTTACATCCTTCTAGGATCAAACGATTACCGTCTAGATTCCAAGATTATGTTCTAAGCTGCGTTCAGCTGCAATAGGCGACAATATTGTTGACACATTGTCATTTTGAACCTCATTTTGTTCGGGACGAGAGGCATTTCAGCCCCACCCCCCTAATTCCCCACCCCCACCCCCCAGACAATGTTGTGTATCGTTTCGTCAGGTCTGTCGCTACAATCCTACAATATTGGATGGGGGGACGGGGGTTAATGCGGCAGAGTGTAGTAAAAGGAAAGATACAGTGATAAATATGTCACGAAAACTGTTTTTGTTATAGAGTGTGTCAACTATTTTTGTCGCCTATTGTCCGATATACAAAAATTGTTATTTAGACATTCATGGTAAGGCAAGGGCGCTGTCTCTTGCTTAAATTATTATTTTGGGGACTTTCTGCTATATCACACAACAGACTTTCATAGGTGACCAAATTTGACGATTATTTGTAGAAATGAAATTCGCTGTGTTATAAGTAAAACACGCAAATGCGTCAAGAGCCTCACTAATGTCAAAGCGAGAAACAGATACGTAACTATATGGTATATGCGTAGCAGATGTGTTGCTTAGTTGCCAGTTGCATGTAACTGAATTTATTAGCATTTTTCAAACAAGATAAAAGATAACATGGACTTGCGAATTCCTTCTCTTTTTTGCAAGTGGCAAGAACACCATTGTGTTTATTACGGAACGGCTTGCTTAACGGAAAGGAAACTGAAATGATGACGGTTCTTTTGAAGATCTTTCGGTTTCATGTTGAACTTTCGCAATAACAGCAAAATAAATGTCTTCTTGTGCAAAATTTCCTTAAACAAGAAAGCAGTAAAGAAGATGTCTCGAATAACCACGATTTACCACAATTTACCACGCTTTACCACGCTTTACCATGTTGAAATAAAAAACTGCTTTAGTAATATTCTATTGTTTACCATGGTAAATCGTGGTTAATTGTGGTAAAGCGTGGAATTTCAAAAGATAGACACATATTTCCCCATTTAAAGGCTGATTTTATAACAGAATGAAAGATTGAACATATTTCATGTTCTAAATTCGGGTTTGGTACATGAATTTTGCGAGAAATGAATAAGAATTTGTTGTAAATGCCACATCAAGTGACAGTAATTTGATATGTCACGCGCGCGTGTCACGCTGTGTTACAGCGTTGTACTCAGTCTGCAAGAAACTTTGGTAAATTTTTAAGGCGGCCTCTTCCATTGTTCGCTTTACGGTAAAATTCCCCTCTTCTTTCCTTAAAGAGAAAATCTGTCGAAGGAATGGCCGCTCTACACGGGGACTCAACTTTCTTGGCCGGCCTGGTCGCTCATTCTTGTGGTGGACTTTGTTACATTGGCCCTTTTTCAGACTTTTTAAAATCTGATTTTCTGAAGACCTTCAAACGTATCATTCGTCGATCATTTACTTCAGTCTTAACCCTTTGTATTTTCGTGCAATGCACCCAAAGGCACGAGTTTCTTCGTCAATTTTACCAGCGAAGACCATTTTGCCTCGCTTTATTCACGTGCTTAAGACTATTATAACATCACCATAAAATTCGATAAACGGCTGCAATTAGAATGTAATTAATCAGCTATTAACGCCGTTCGCATGAATCAAAACATCGGACAGTGCAGATTAATATTTGTAATAACCGATTAATTTCCTCGCACTTTTGGGAAGAAATAGCACATTTCTTACTTCAGACAATAGGCGACAATATTGTTGACACATTGTCATTTTGAACCTCATTTTGTTCGGGACGAAAGGCATTTCAGCCCCACCCCCCTAATTCCCCACCCCCACCCCCCCAGACAATGTTGTGTATCGTTTCGTCAGGTCTGTCGCTACAATCCTACAACATTGGATGGGGGGACGGGGGTTAATGCGGCAGAGTGTAGTAAAAGGAAAGATACAGTGATAAATATGTCACGAAAACTGTTTTTGTTATAGAGTGTGTCAACTATTTTTGTCGCCTATTGTGGCTCCAGAGAGGAACACTTAGACCTAGAGTTGCTTTGAAACTTGGACTGAACTGAACTTGTTTTTACTGTTGTGTTATATTTCAACTAATCCACTCCTTTATGTCAGTTTAGAGTGGTCAGACTGTAATAGAACTTTCAAAAGACTTTTAAATACATTTGCATGCGAATCAAGTTTGTTGGGCCATTTATGTTTTTGTACATGTTTGTTTCCAACCTAACGAATATTCCGTAGAAGGGAGGAATGTAGTATTCGTGTATCTTAGTTCTACCATCCGTACCCCCATAGTTGTAATGTATATATATAGCGGAGCATGCGCACGAGTTAGATGATTAAAACTGTGAAATCGTGGAGCATGGCGTGCTTGTTATTTATGGTTAAATCCTGGGTTTAATCCGAGTCATCTTTGGTTCAATCCGTGACTATACTACAGCTTACATGCTTATTGTTTTGGTATTTAGCTTTTCGGCTGTAAGTTATAAAAACTCGAGTAACTCGGGAATTTTTTTCTTTTAACTCTAACAGTTTATTCAGCATTGACAAAAGAGTACCTTTCTTCGAAAGAAAACGTCTCTATGAAAAACATAAAGTTGCTAAACAACTTTAAACGGCTTCCATCGGCAAACTGTATCATATAAGCTTAAATTAACTTAGTTTGATGAAGTTCTTGTCTGGTTTTAAACTTAAGTAGTAGTTGAAATTAGCCATTCCCCAGACATTCTCAATTATCCCCCAGTTTTATCACAACTCATTTTCTGCTGATTTCGGCAAGTGGGGAAAAAATTATCATAAGTGACAATCCAGCAGAATCGTGACGATTCTGATGAATTTGGCAGATGAGAGAAAATTCTGATTTGTGTGAAAAATGGGGGAACTTGACGAATTTTTTGGAATTTCTTGGAACTGTTAAAACTGGGGGTTAATTGAGAATGTCTGGGGAATGGCTAATTTCAACTACTGACTGCTAAAAATGAGCACAAAAAATTTAGGGGGTCAACTCTGGAAAACGCTCCTCGCGAGCAGGCATCTTCTCCAGTCTCCAATGCCCTAAAGCCAACGTGTCAATTCCATTTTCCTGAATCACTCTTTTGTCATCATTTGCAGTCAACGCAACTTTGGTCATGTTTTCCGTGAACAAATGATGTCCCCTGCTGCGAAAGATGCTTTGTCTTCTCCATTGCGTTTCTTTTTCTCTTAAGCATTTCTTGAAGTTTGCATGTCGCAAACTCTTGGTAATCATGCATTTTTTCACTCCTTTTGCTTTTTGTTGCTCGACGGTCTCGGCATTCTCCTCAATCAGGAAAGAATAGAGTTTCGGTCTCAGGGCGATAACTTCTTTCAGAATTGCACCCTTGCATTCATCTTTCATCAGCCCAATCTTTTTCTTGTTTTCTGGCACGATTGGCATGATTGGCTTTTCCCCTTTCACCGCTGGATGATCTTCTGGGAAATCATTTGTGTCAAACCACTTTGGCACATCTGCGGCAATATCCACAAAGAAATCTTCTGTTTCAATCTCCAGCATCAAAGAATCTGTGTCGGTATACAGGACAGAACATTTTTCCCACTTTTTCTTCACATACCCATAATGGAAATCATACATCAAAAGTTTGGACAAATCCAAGATTGACATCCCCGCGTAAATGGGTTTATTCATGACCACTCGCGTTTTTCTCATCTTGACCGCAATCAGAAATTCATCGAAAATCTTCACGTCTGCGAAGTTGGATTTGTTCACCAGTTTTTCTGCCCTTTCCGCATCTTTCACCAGTTCAATCGAAACTCGGTTTCTCAAGTTTTCCATGGTTTTCCCAAATACGGAGTTGTTCATCCGCTTGAAGAATTCTTGTTTGAATTTTATCTTTGTCTGGGCTCTCAGGGAGGTATTTTTGTCAATATAGCATTTCATGAATGGTGCCTCTTTGAAGCATATTCCTCGCCGGATCTTTTTCAGTTTCATTCCCAGGGAAAGATAAAGTTGCAGATTGCGACCATGTAAAACCATGCTTTCCTTGTCCATCAGATTTTGCGTCAGTTTTTCCACTCCCCCAAGCTTTAACTTTTCCGGAGCCAGGGGAAAATCATTGTGATCGTCATGCAATTCTGGGGGATATAGGAGATCGACTTCCAGAATGCAACCTTGACCTTCGGCATTCACAAAGTTTTCCCAGTTTTGCAACTCTTCCTCGTCCATCCACTGGAATTCTCCAACTGGAAGAGGCTGTGACATTGCCCACCCATAAAGGTTGTTTGCGTCCAGATAAACCAGCAATTTGGAAACTTCATCCTTGTTGAAATCTTTCCAATATTTATTGTTTGCTTTCGCAAATCGCTTGAATGCATTTGCGTTTCCCCCTCTGATTCCTTTTTCAATCATTAACAGCTGATCCATATCCTCCAGAAGTTCCATTTTCACGCCGGTCATTTTCAACATTGCGTCCCAAGCCAACCCAGGGGTAGTGAAGAAGTGCGCTGGATCCAGTTCATAGTTTTCTTCGCAGAGTTTCCTGAAACTTTCCATGACATTGGCAAGCAGCAACACATCCGTTTTCAAATAAAGATCGTGATATTCCCCCATGTTTTTCACTTCAAATTCTTCCCAGACTCGCTGGGCATGGGCGAAATCTTCATCTGTGATTTGCTCCTGATTCAATCTGGAGAAAAAAGCGGCTTTCTTTGGCAGTTTTTTCTCGAATTTAGCAAACCCATCCATGAATTCATAGGGATAAACTCCTTTTCGTCGCATCAACTCGCTTCGTTCTCCAAAAAATCTTGTGGTTTCTTTCAGTTCTTCTTTGGGGAGCATTTTCGCCAGTTTCTCCAATCCCATCGCCATGAATTTGAAGGAATCCAGAAATCGAATTTCATGTTTCACTGAAAAGTTTCTCCGTTTTCCGTCCACCTCTTTTGCTTCTTTTTCCAACTCAAACTTCAGGGAGAAGGAAATATATTTTTCTTCGTTGTTGGGGATGCATGTCACGCTCAAAACTTCATCCACTGTCCCCAAATCTCGCACAAAAAGATGTGCGTCATAATTTTGGAGATTGTGAAGAAAGACGGGGGTGAATTTTGGCCTCTGAAACTTGAGGTTGCAAGATTGATGCGCTGCTCCCCTGAATTTTCCGGTGAAGTGGCAGTGATCCCTGACTTTAGACAAAGTTTTTTCTCCGAATTTTTCTCGACACAACCAACACACTTTCGCTTCCCGAAATGATTTCCATTCTTGGCTGGTCAAGGGGATCATTTCCTTTTTCTTCAAACTCAGGTGAGCTTGTTTCACATGGGAAATCAATTCTCGGATGAAATCTCTGGAAAGTTCTTCATTTTCATCTTTTGCTCTCTTCAACACTGGCTCCATTTGCAGAAACGGGGAAACGAGATGAAACGCAAATCCACAGGGAATACGCTCGTGAGTTTTCGGAGTTTTCCCCAAAGGTTTCAGAATGGATTCAAAATCCGCATAACCTACAACTGGCACATGCAGCATTTTGGCATAGTTTTGAAACGAACATTCACCTCCTGGAAGTTCAATCCTCGCCGCTTTAAAATCTCCGCAAATGATCTTATGTTTCGCCAAACTTTCCAGGCTGGGAAATGAATTGAGACATCTTTTGCAGTAAAATCTTTCATGTCCATTGCGTGAAACTTGAGAGGATGCAAGGCGGCAGAAATTTTTCACCAGGCAATAGTGTGATTTGAATTCTTCTGTCAGCAGAATCAAATCCACATGGAGTTCTTTTTCGTCTTCATCAATCAGCTTCAGGGGGAAAATATATCCATTCCAGCCATAAACATTCACTGAGATTGTCGGATTTCTTGCCTCAAAATATTTGATTTTGTTCAAGGCCATGGGGAATTCGCAACCACTCCAATTCAATTCTTCTGCTTGATCTCTCAACTCCGGTGTGATTCTTTCCGGATGGATCGCAACCATATTTTTTGCTCTGGCAATGCACCATTTGAAGCACATGTCATCTTCATTTTGCATGTTGATCACGGCTTTCTTGTTCGCCAAGTCTGGAGGCAAAGCAATCCAGGAAGATCCTCGCAGTGGGTTCCAGCGCACAAAATGAATTTCCAAACGAATTACTCTTTCAAACATCCAATTACTTCCCCTGCGATTGAAGTTTTCCAAATTTTCAATCATTTCTCTTTCCATTTCATCCACAATCTCCATGTTGTTCCCCAGATTCTTTTTCTGCCGGGAATGGAAAAATGGGTCATCAATTATTTATTCTCTCGAGGCCCAACTGGTTTGGGACATTTCAGCATTCAAAATGCATTTCACTTTTGTGTGTGGATTTTTGCGCAAGAGCTGGATAATATGCCATCTTGCTTTCCGGAAAAAATCTTGGGAAGAGATGGAATCATCGCCTTGAATGATAAATTGTTTCGCGAATCCCTTCAAAGCGGATTTTCCTTCTTCCACAATCAACCTTTTTTCCCACAATTTCTCGGTTTGTTTTTTCAATCTTTCCACCGCGGGATTCAGCCGTCTCCGAATGCCAGCGTCATCCGCACTTTCCAACCAATTCAACCAATCAGAAACCGTTTCCACATTTTGTTCAATCACTCTGGGAATGGCTCTGGAAGGAAAATCTCTTCTTTCCGGAACCAAAATAGGAACATTTATTTTTTTATTTTTCCAATTCAGGGCGTTGACTTTTCGTCTTTTCCGAATTCTCAAACGAGCTGCTTTGTTCATTTTGGGCTGATCCAATCCCCCTCCTTGCCAAAGATTTTCAACTAAAAACTTCACTCATTCATTTCTCTTCAATCGCGACCAACCTCGCAAATTTGTCGATCGCGCAAATGATTGCCATGCAGCTAACGTTGACATTTTAAATGGAGAAAAAAGATTTTTTCCCATTTAAAATGAAATTTTCGATTCAGGAAGAAGGAAAAGAAAAACAAACTTTTTTCACATTTAAAGAAGCCAGTGAACAAACTGGACTCCCTTCCAAGACGATTTTGCGAGTTCTCAAATCGGGCAACACCAAATATACCAGAAGAGCCGACCAAAAAGTGTTTTTTGGATTCAGGAGGAAGAAGACACGCCATTTATCCAGATTGATGGGAAAGATTTCTTTTCCGCAGAGGAAATTCAGGAACGATTTGGGTTGTCGCGCACAGTTTTTTTCAATCAACTCTGCAAGAAAAAAACTCATTTCCTGGATTCACAGGAGAAATCGCATGAAGTGACTTGGGCATCTCCCAAACTGGAGCAACTAATCTATCTCATGCGTGTGAAGGCTGCGGATGAAAAAATCATTCATGCTCGAGCAAGAAAAAAAAGCTTCGAAATTTTCCTCCACCAAACAGGCTGATATGGAAAAATGCGTTGAAGATTGTCAAGCAACGTTTTGAATTTTTTCTCCATTGGAGAAAAAATGTTCAAAAAGAAATCCACTCCTCAGCAAGAGGCAGAAAAAATCAAAGAAGAAACGGACTGGCAAAAAGCGTGTGAAATGGAAAGAAACTTTCAAAAAGCTGTGGATATGGCAACTGGTTTTCTCCCAGTCCGAACGGGAGGATCGCAAGTTCATGGAAAAATGGATTTTCGCGATTTAATTCATTTTTTTTATGTCACCCAAGAAAATGAATCCCGCGAAAATATCTATCCCCGACTGCTCTCTCGACAACCCCGTGAAAAAATCTTCTGGCCAAATCTCTTTCTGTCTCCTCCCATGCCTTCACAATGATAAACGGCTCCAAGTGAAACTCCAAACCAAATTCAAGATTTTCGCTCATCAAGGTGAATCGTTTTCTCTGGGAATCACTCTTCCAGAAGAAAACATTAAATTTTTCAAAGATCTGGAAAAGCATCTCAACTCTGCTGCGATGAAAAAGAAGCAGGCAATCAAAGAGATCGGTCCATCTTTTGCTCGATTTCAGGAGGGAGATTTTGTTCTCGTTAAAACGGACAAATCCGAGCAGGAAAAGATTTATGCAAAGATTTATCCCTCCAAACTTCCCAAATCGGATTTCTCTTGTCGATTTTGGAAGTTATGCGATGATGGGAAGAAAAAACCTATCCGGCAGCAAAAACAACTCATTGGCATGCCTCTCCGCGGGCAAGTAGTTTTCTCAATCAAGCACCTTTTCTGTGGAAATGTGAAAGCGATCACATGCATTGTAGACGAAGTTTTGGTGGAGGAAATGGTGCAGGCTGCCTCAGCATTCGATGAGTTCGAAGACAGGAATGAGGAGGATGAAGTTTGATTTAACATCCCAGATGTTAAATTAAATTCAGATTTTTCTGGGGGGGGGGGGGGGGGGGGATTTGTCATTTGTCTTTTCCTGGGGTAAAAATGGATTTTCTGCTGCGCAGAAAATTAAATTGGTAAATTGAGGGTCAGCTTTTCCAGCTTTTTTTCAAATCGTCGGTTTCGGATTTTTTCGGGGGCGAATTCATTCTTTAAATTATTTCAAAAAAATATATATATTTTTTTCCAGAATTTTTCTGGGAGTGGACAAATAATTGCCCATCCACCATTGGCATTTTGTTTCCTGAATATTTCTCCCCAAATTCCACAGAATTCTTTCCGGAGGTTGATGAAAAAATGTCACCCCCCTGTCACCCCCTTGTCAATCTCCCTACCCACATGTCGCTATTGGGACACTCCTACAAGCGATTTAAAAAATCATGTCAATTCCTCAAAAAAAATAGAATTTTTCCGGGAGTTGACAAAAAAATGTCAATCTAAAAAATGCTAATCTTAAAATTAGCATCTTTTCCTTGATTTGGGCACAAATGAAAAATCTGATTTTCAATCAGATTTTTCAGTGGATTTGGCCGTGGA
Organism: Cladopsammia gracilis; assembly: GCA_022457155.1. Taxonomy (NCBI): domain Eukaryota; kingdom Metazoa; phylum Cnidaria; class Anthozoa; order Scleractinia; family Dendrophylliidae; genus Cladopsammia; species Cladopsammia gracilis. Next base: position 1,011,105 of record JAJGOT010000185.1, on the reverse strand, counting down.
TTTTCTCCGGATTTGTCTCCGGATTTTCCCCGGATTTTTTTCCCTCGATTTGATCGCACATTTTCAGCGGATTTTTTCCCAAATCAATTCTCAAAAAGTTGACATTTTTTGTCACCCACTAAAATGTGGGTGTTAGTTTCATATGGAAGAATTGTTGGAGAACCAGCCAAATCAGAAGCTGAAATGGCAAAAAGGCTTGGCGTTTCCAGACAATATTTGAATAGACAACTCAAGAAAGGCAAAAATCATTTCACGTTCAAGGGGATGCCGGTTTTTGTCCGGAGACGAATGGAATTTGCCGCAGCGGGAAAAGAATTTGAAACCAAAAATCAGATGGCTGATGCGCTTGGAGTTCCTCGTGCCGCTGTCGATCGCGCTCTCAAAAATTCCGCAACTGGCGTCGTTCAAACCGCGGATGGAAAAGAGGTGACAGTTGCCCAGATTGCGGGTTCAACCATCCCTGCTTGTCCAAGACCTCTTCCTGCAATCCGCGTTATTTCAGAACTTGGTGGACCTCAAGAATTTTCTTCCATTGCCGCGGCATCGAGAGAATTGAAGATTGACCCAAAAACCATTCCCAATGCCCTCAGAAGTGGGAGAGATTCATTCACCTGAAAATTCGATGGGGAGAAATTCACAGTTGAAATTCCTGGGGAAAAAATGTCACCTCAGGCAGTTTACAATAAAGAAATGTCGAAGCTGAATAACGCGTGCTTGGTGGCAGTGGCGGAGGACAATCAGGAAAAATGGAAGAGATAGCTGAAATGATAAACGAACTCAAAGTTTTTCCCAGAGCCAAGCCGCGATTCAGCGGAAAACCAAAAGATGCGATGGCAAATTATCTGAAGGAAACGCGAGTCTTGGACCGCGAAGAACATGTACTTGACGATGCGGAAAAAATGGCCGTTTGGGCGGAGGAAAATCCTCCTGAGAAGAAAGTGCCTCCTGTTCCCCAACCGCGGAAGAAAGTGCCTCCTGTTCCCCAACCGCGAAAGAAAGTGGTTCCGCCCATTCCCCAACCGCGAAAGAAAGTGGTTCCGCCTATTCCCCAATCGCGGAAGAAAGTGGCGCCTCCAGATGAAAAAGAAGCGGCTGCAGAGGAGGAACAAGAACCTCCCCAGCCGACTGAAGAAGACGCGCAGGATCGATATCTCCGCCAGATAAATGATGAGCTCAGGCGGGAGGAGGTGGACCGCATGCGCCATCAGGGCAAGAATTTGTATAATATGAGGCTTAAGTATCCGGGGTGGTTTTTGGATCGCGATGTGGATGTTGGTTTTGAAACAACAATGATGGGGCTTTTCAACCCTGATACAGGTGAAGATATTCCTGTGAAAGATTTTGGTGAGATTGAAAAATATTTTGTCAGTCGGGGCTATGTGGATTTCCCCAATAAAGCTGACTTTGACGCAAGGATCAAGAACGGGAAATGGACATTTACAGTATCAACGAGCGAGTTGCAAGCTGAAGAATGGATTCGTTTTATTTTCATCTGGGGTTATTAATTCACTCCCGGCTCGCCGCTCCGCAGCTCCCTTCGGTCGTTCACTCAAATCGACTTTCCCATTCCTTTTCAAACCGCTCCAAATCCAACCCCAAATCAATCACAATACCATCAATCGCTTCCATTGAAAACAAAAATTCAGCTCGATCAAAATTTCCTCCCCGCAAAGCGAAGCGCAAATCACTCAATGTTTTTTCATAAGTGGTGAACGCGAATTTTGCCATCTCAATTTTGCTTTTCAGGTTCTTCATTTCATTGAAGGTTTTGACGACCAATCCCAATCCTGAAATCACTCCCAACACGATGGGGTTGAGAGTTGCTGCCCCAGCAACCGTCCCGATTGCAACCAAACCGGAAGAGGTCAAATTCATGAGCAGATTCATTTTCTTGAATCGACCATGCGCTCGTTTCAGGCACCAGAATCTTTTGTGATAAAATCGAAAAAGTTTTTTGATCTCTTCCAGTTCTTCTTCCCGAATTGCGGGGTCGATGTGATTGAAAGCAAAGATGCTTTGTTTTCTCATTTTTTTTCAGGGAGAAATCATTTTTCAATCAGAATTGCCGCTTTTGCTCTTTGAATGGCATTTCCATCCGAGAGAGCCAGATAGAAAGCTTCTTCCTTCCCTACATTTTGATTGAAGGTGAACTGCAGTGCACCAAATGAATTGGTGGAAGGTCTGACTGCGTTTCGAGTGATGCGATCTCCTTTAACAACACTTGTCATGATGATGGTTGCTCCACTCACTAGGTTGGGACCGCGTTGAAGAATGAAAACCGTGACATTCAAAATCCGGAAGTCAGATCCAAATTGTTGCCAATAATTTGTTTCATCTTCCTCTTCATTTGGGAAGATCAAACAATCATTGTGTTTTCCTTTCTCAAATCTTGCAAAAATGAAGTGTTTTGAAGGGCGAAGCGGCAAATTCAACACTGCGTGGCCATTCAAATCCAAGTCAGTCTCCATGACCATCACTCCGCTTTCAAAAACGAAAGGGGAATCGAAGACGCTGCTTTCAACATCAGGTTGAGAACCAGCAACGCCATATATGATCAACTTTGCGGATCCTTCTGCAGCTGATTCGGCAGTTCCCCGCCATTTCAGATCCAGGAAAATGTATTCTGGTGGAGTGATCTCCCATTTATGCATGTGGATGATGGATCTGGCATAATTCGAAAACTTCTTAGTTGATTGCTGATTAATATTCAGACTTGTGCTCACGACGTCGACGCTCACGCCATCCATTGACGCGGGGAAGAATTCAATGCAAATCGTGTATTCTCCGTCTGGGAGTTTGAACATATTGAATCCAAGTCTCCCAGAGTATTCATTAAAAATATCTTTTGTTATTTGCAAGTCATAAGCCTTCTTGTTGAAAAGATGCGGCGAACTTGGAAAATCACTGATTGCCGTTACTGTCATATTATGTTCAGAGCTGGATTCATCCACATTTTCCATCAGATAGCGGAATGCGTCCTTTGGGTGAGAGGTTGACGTGATATGCGATTCATTTACGTATTTTTTGAGCTTCTCTTCTAATTTTATCGTGTGGACTACCACACCTCCTATCTTGTTATCCACATAAGATTTTGACGTGGGTTGATGCTTCAGAGTTGGCGTTGCAATATTGTTGATTTGTTGCGAGTTCATATCCAGGTTTCCGGTCATTGTTCCACCTTCCAACGAAAGCTTTTTCGCGGATTGGGCATCCACATATCGTATGTTTGCGCCTTGGTCGGCAACTTCGGGATCTTTCACATTGAAAATGGTGTGATTTCCCATATCCAAAGCCGTCTCCATTGGAAACGTCTCTTTGCGGCTGAGAAAGACATTCTTGACGTCATTATAAGAAACCAGGTTGTTATAATGCGCTTCCAAATCATGCCATGTTTGTTGTTTTGAGTTTTTCACGTTGAAAAGTTCTTTCAAATCCAGGTCCTTCGTGACTTCATGAGTGTGAGCCGGAGCATCAGGGTGGAATTTTTTTAATGTGATCATATTCACCGCTGACAAATCCTGGTTTTCATCAGTGTCCAGATTGACGATCAATTTGCGATTCATTTCAATTCCGCCGGGGTTGATGAGGTTTTGTCCCCTGAGATCAAGATCCCCAGTCATATGCGAGGAACCATCAACCTGGAGAGAATCTGCCCGCAATTGCGTTGCAAGCGTGTCAACTTGATGCTTTGTGATTGCATCCGAATTCCCCGTTCCTTCAGCGACATTGGTCATTTTTTTGTTTTGAAGATCGAAGTCCCCTGCTGGCGTCAGCTTGAAACCAACGCCCGGCAATCCATCTTTTACATCTCGTCCCGCGCCATGCGCGCGAGTGCTTGTTTCAGAAAGCAGTCCATTTGAATAACTCATTTTAAATGCTTTCATCAAAATTTTTGGCAATGAATTTCCTCGGCTTATCCACATACAGAAAAGAGAAGGGCTGCGCCGTTGCTTTCCGATAATCTTCTTTGCTGACATTGTTTTCCCTGCAGATCGCCGCAATTTCTTTGTTGCTGGGGAATTCAAAGATGCAAAAATGCGAACAATTCAGGCGGATATCTTTTGGTGTTCCGAAATAACTTTGCGAAAGATAAATCACAGAGCAATTGCGGTACCTTCCCTGAATGAAATAATCAATCAATGGCTTTTGGTTCTTTTCGGAAACAAAATCATCGAAAACAACCAGCTTTTGATTCTCCCCTGTCAATTCAGAAACTGGGATGATTTCATCTGGGGATGCTTCCACGACGTCATACCCAGCTTCTTTGCTGATTGGGCGAAATGTTTTCAGCAGATGCTGATATTTGGATTGGTCAAGATTTTTCGCATAGAGGAAAATTTCATCGTAGAAGAGCAGGCGGAAAATCATATCCAGGAGAACATTTGTTTTCCCCGATCCTGAAGGGCCACAGATCAACATTCTGAAAGTTCGATCCGGCATGAAAGGGTGAAGTTGTTTGAAATTTGTGATTGGGTCCTGGCAATCATAATTTGGGATCTTCATTTTATTGATGAACATGATGTTTTTCATCATGTTCTTCTCCCAAATTTGTGTTTCTGGGATATAAAATGAGTTTATTGAAATGGCAAGAAATGGCCAAAAGCAAATCTGCTTTGGGCAAAAAAATCAACTTTGTTCACAATGCTATCACTCAGAAAAAGTTGGGTGAAGAGACAAGTCAAATCGGACTTGAAAAAATGTTCAAGCCAGTCACATCGAAACTGGATGAGGTGATTGCGTCGAATTTGGGGCCACTTCCCCGGGCACAACCCGCACGAAGGAAGAAAGCCAAACTGGAAGAGATTGATTATCTTCCCGAAGTCGACCCATTTGAAGATATGGATGCCGAAGGTTTGTTTGATGAGGCCGTTCCATCCCAAACAAAGAAACAAATTCCACCAGCTCCTCCAACATATGAAGAAGTTGTGCAAGAGGTAGGGGAAGATCCACCTGAATATGAAGATGAATCTCCCGATTATGCTCTTGCGCCGGGCGATGAAGTGGAAGAGGAAGAGGAAAAAGGAGATGAAGCCAATCAGATATTGGATAGCTTGGACCTCACGAATTATGATACTGTGGAGAAAACTCTCAGTGAACCAAATGTTTCATCAGCGAGGAAAATCCATTATCTCAAGAATCTTGTGGCCATTGCAATCTTCAGAAGAAATCAGTTGAAGGGCTACAAAGCTGCTTGGACCAAAAAGTTCCATAAAGGTGCAATAACGCAAGAGATAAAGAATTTGCAACATAGCAGAATAGACCGCTCATCCCGAATTTTGAGTGAATACATCAAACATTTTCAAGCGAAACAAAAGACATTGACAGGTTCGGGGCTGGGAAGAAAAAAAGGTGGATCCATCCGTTTTTTCTCCAACCCCGCAGATCTTCTCCAGAAACTGGAGGTCATCGTTGGCTCCATTCTTGCTGGGAATACAAACGTTAGCATCAGAAACACTGGAGTTGGCATTCTCGATCTTCTCCTGAAAGTGGGAGTCATCAATCCTTCCCAGCACGAGAAGATCTACAAAAACTATTTCAAATCATAAAATGGAAATCGAAAGAGAAATTGTCCTGTCATCTTTTTCCGTCAAGACTGGGGGAAACAAACCAGAAAATTTCACAACAAAATTCAATCGACCTATTGTTTTGGATTCAAATTCCCAATATGTTGTTGGGTTGAACAGAATTATCAATATGAGTTTTACGTGGTATAACATCAATGCGGCATTGAAAAATCAGCTGATCAGATTCAGCTCTGATGGTGGGAAAACATTTTCCGATATCACCTTTCCTGCTGGGGTTTGGGATTATTCCACAATAAATGCGGCAATTCGAAAAGCAACAGGTCCCCTCGCAGGATCCACCCCAGGAAAGAATGACAAATTCCCAATCAATCTTGCTTTCTCTCTCACAACCTTCAGAGTAACAATCACACTGGAAGAAAACTGGCAACTTGATCTATCTAAATCTAACTTCAACGATCTCATTGGTTTTGAGAAAAAGATTCTGAAAGACAAAGTCAACGTTGGCCCCAGAGTTCCAAACCTCAGCCAAGATACTGATATGTTGAACGTTCATTGCGATCTCACAAGTGATTCGCTTGTGGATGGGGAAGAGAGTGATATCATCTTCTCCTTTTCCACATCTGTTCTGCAGGCCTCCTATAGTTTCACTTTGGAACCCATGAGAATCACATTCAGCCCTGTGAATAAAAACACAATAAGCTCCATTCGAATCTATATCACTGATGGGAAAAGACGGATTGTGGATTTGAATGGAGCCGATACGGCGTTCTCTCTGATCTTGAAAAAGCAAATAAAATGAAAAGTTATGAATTTACTCGTTATTATCACCCCCAGCTGGGGCGGTTTGTCTTCCGGCACAGAGGAACAGGTTTGATTGTGGATAATATTTTCAAACCAATAAGGAAGGTCGCATCAATCGTTTTCAATAAATTCGCGAAACCCATTGCGAAAAAAGCATTGGAATCAGGAATTTCTCACGCTGGAGAAAAACTCGGCAAAAAAGCAGTTGAAAAATCTGGTGATTTGATCATGAAAAAACTGGGAAATATGAGAAAGGGGAAACCACCTAGAAAACAACCAGCGAGCGCAGCGAGCCGAGCGAAGCTAGCTCGACCACAATCAGCCCCTGCGTCAACCTCCGGAAAAAGTTCTGATGCTATATTGAACAGGTTGATCTCTGGACAGGGAGTCCGGAAAAGAAATAAAATGATATAAAATGGCTTTTCGATCGAGTGAATATCTTCAAAGAAATGAATTAGTGCGCTTCCAGCTGGATGACACAATCAGAGCTCCAGCTAATGGGCAGCCTCAACACAAAGGTGGTTATAAATTCACAATTAATGACCGATCTGCATTCTATGATTGGTATAATGCGTATTTCGAGGTGCAGTTTCAACTCCAGAAATTAGCAGATGGTGCTGGCTATAGAGCAGCTGACAGGATCACAGTGATCAATGGCGCTCATTCCCTGATTAAACACGTGAAGATTAAATCTGCAGGAAAGATTGTTTATGATACTGATAATCTGCATAAAGTCTGTTTCGCAAAGAATTTATTAGAATACTCCGATGACTTCAGCAGATCAGTCGCCAAGAACAGTTTCTGGTATTTGGATACTGATGCAACAACCGCTAATACGAATGCAGGATTTGAAGCTCGGCGGGTGCAATCTCAAGCAGTGAGAGACGATGGAACCCGCGGTGCAAAGAACATTAACACGATCATTCCCCTGAATCGTTTTTCCTTTTTCGAAGAGTTGGAAGATAAGATGCTTGTGCCCATGCAGCTGCAATTCGAGATTGAGCTTAATGAGGATGGGGAGCTGATTCATATGGCAAACGGCGTTGATGCTGGAAGAGTTGTTGTGAACCGGTTTTTGCTTTGGGTGCCAAGATTGACTCCCAAAGATTCTCTGTATGACAAATTTGTCAGCTCATTCCTGAAAGAAACGCAATGGAAATATCTGAGGGAAATGTATCAGCAATCAGCTCCCGCAAGATCATCAGGATTCTTCCAGATCTCACCGAGCATTGACAATGTGAGGCATATTTTTGTCTGGCTGAAAAGAACCGCTCCACCCAATGATGTCCCTGCAGAAGACAATCCCTATCTGATGGACACTTTCAAGCTGAATGCGGGAGATAATGATTCATCCTTGTTGAACTGCCGATTGGAATATGGAAACGGAGTTTTCTACCCGGAAACAGAGTATGACAGTGAATCAAAAGTGAGGATTTTCCAGGATGTCATGGCTTATGCAATGCGGAAAAATGATTTTAACACAGGGACACAATTGAATCTGGCCAATTTCAATTCTCTTTTCCCGTTGACCTATTTCGATCTGACTTATCAAACTGAAAAACCAACAAGAGATCCCAAGCAGTTGATATTCGGATATCGATTGAACGCAGATGCAGCTGCAAACTTCAATGTACATGCCATTGTTCTCTATGAAGAACTGGTGAAAATCGATAAGATTGGAAATAAACTGGTTATCGTGTGAAGTGTGATCTGAAAACATATGTTGTCATTTAAAATGACAACATATCACCCATATAAAGTAAATCTGTCGGAAGGACAAAAAAAGAAGCTTGGAAGAGCATTCCGAACAAAAAGCCCTATCACCCTGAGATTGGGTGCAAATCAAACAAGCGGAAATGATGAACTGATGCTGACAGCCAATCAAATAAAACGAATCGGCAAAGCTGCGGCTTTGGGAAAGGGAGTGACGATAAAGATATCGAAAACGCAAATCCGAAAAGTGATGAAGCAAGGCGGAAGTCTTTTCTCTGCTATTGTTCCCCTGGCTCGTTCCCTGGCACCCACCCTGGTAAAGACACTTGGGCTGTCAGCATTGGCTGGTTTGGCGAGTGAAGGAGCGAGTCAAGTTGTGAAAAAGATAAGCGGGAAAGGTGGGCAAGTGGGCGGATTTCTCATTCCCCAAGATAAAATTCAAAAACTGATTGACAATAAACATCTGTTGACAAATAAACAGAAACAGGATATTTTGACTGCCCTTAAATCAGGAGGACAGTTGGTGATCAAACCATCCGCAAAACAGTCTGGTGGATTATTGGGAACTGTGCTAGCATCCATCGGAATTCCACTGGCGCTGGACATGGTGAAAAATTTGTTTGGGAAAGGAGCGCCAAGAGTTGGACGCCCAAAAGGAAAGGGAGCGCCAACATTGGGAGCCCCTTCGCTGCACTCCGCTCTGGAGCCACCACCTCCATTCATCGGAACCTGGGAACGAAATACTGTTGGGATGGGAAAAAAATCAAAAAAAGGAGAGGGACTTCTGCTGGGAACGAAAAGTCCACCCTTCGGCATCCCAGTTCTCGGGGCAATATTGTGAAGCTGAGCGAAGCAAAGCCGAAACCGAAATTCGTGAACAAACCCCTGAACAATGTTGATCTCATGAAGTGGATTGATTTTCTGGAAATTCCCAATTTCAAAGGGATTTTCGCCAGGGATGAAGTGAGGCCCCGAGAACACAGCCCCTGCATTATCAATCTTGATTCCCTTGCAAATGCAGGAACCCACTGGGTGTGCTGCGCCCCTGGTCGCTTCGCTCCCGGACAGAAATTCACGTGGTATTTCGACTCTTTTGGGATAGGATTTCCCCAGGAATTCAAAAGTTCCAAACCGGTGATTTGGAACAGCAGTCAGTATCAAAACATAGATAGTGTCCTTTGTGGGTATTATTGCTTGTTTTTCCTCCATCAATGGTCGCAGGGGAAAGATTTCTATGATATTCTCAAACCTCTCAGTCTGACTGATACGACACAAAATGAAAAATTCATAAAAGAATATTTCGATTGAAAATGAAATCATATTGCGTGAAGGAAAAAAAAAACAAACTGAATGCGTGCAACCATCTGGATTCCAGACCGCAAAAAATGGAAGAAAGATGTGGTTTTGCCATTGCGCTTCCTGCGGAATCAAAAAATCAAGATTTGTGAAAAGTTCGGGAAACTGAGTCGGCCCTCACAAGGTGAGGGCTTTGGTGAACTTGCGCTGACTGGCGTCGCGCATGCGCTACCTTGGTTAGGGAAAAAAACAGTTGAAATGGGTCGTTATGGAGCCAGTGAATTATTGCGAAACAAAAACACTCAGAAAAAAGCATTGGATTTTGCCCTGGACAAGATGAAACCATTTCTTGCCAAAACCTCTTCCGATATGCTGAATGAGCTGTCCACGGCGATCCGGCCAAACAGAAAATATAAGACAGATCGAGCAGATTTAGATGGCAGCGGGTTGGATGTTCATAAATTAATTGGGAAGCTGCCAAGACCAAAGAAAGGTTTCACCCTCCCAGGCCATAATTATACCGGGCCCTGGAACCCACTCGAAAAACAAGTCCGATTCGATGAAAAGGGAAAGATTCTCGAAATTATGCAGCAGCCCACAGGAAAAACAGACGCAGTTGCTATGCAACACGATGGGAGCCCCTTCGCTGCACTCCGCTCTGGAGCCACCACCTCCATTCATCGGAACCTGGGAACGAAATACTGTTGGGATGGGAAAAAAAATCAAAAAAAGGAGAGGGACTTCTGCTGGGAACGAAAAGTCCACCCTTCGGCATCCCAGTTCTCGGGGCAATATTGTGAAGCTGAGCGAAGCAAAGCCGAAACCGAAATTCGTGAACAAACCCCTGAACAATGTTGATCTCATGAAGTGGATTGATTTTCTGGAAATTCCCAATTTCAAAGGGATTTTCGCCAGGGATGAAGTGAGGCCCCGAGAACACAGCCCCTGCATTATCAATCTTGATTCCCTTGCAAATGCAGGAACCCACTGGGTGTGCTGCGCCCCTGGTCGCTTCGCTCCCGGACAGAAATTCACGTGGTATTTCGACTCTTTTGGGATAGGATTTCCCCAGGAATTCAAAAGTTCCAAACCGGTGATTTGGAACAGCAGTCAGTATCAAAACATAGATAGTGTCCTTTGTGGGTATTATTGCTTGTTTTTCCTCCATCAATGGCCGCAGGGGAAAGATTTCTATGATATTCTCAAACCTCTCAGTCTGACTGATACGACACAAAATGAAAAATTCATAAAAGAATATTTCGATTGAAAATGAAATCATATTGCGTGAAGGAAAAAAAAACAAACTGAATGCGTGCAACCATCTGGATTCCAGACCGCAAAAAATGGAAGAAAGATGTGGTTTTGCCATTGCGCTTCCTGCGGAATCAAAAAATCAAGATTTGTGAAAAGTTCGGGAAACTGAGTCGGCCCTCACAAGGTGAGGGCTTTGGTGAACTTGCGCTGACTGGCGTCGCGCATGCGCTACCTTGGTTAGGGAAAAAAACAGTTGAAATGGGTCGTTATGGAGCCAGTGAATTATTGCGAAACAAAAACACTCAGAAAAAAGCATTGGATTTTGCCCTGGACAAGATGAAACCATTTCTTGCCAAAACCTCTTCCGATATGCTGAATGAGCTGTCCACGGCGATCCGGCCAAACAGAAAATATAAGACAGATCGAGCAGATTTAGATGGCAGCGGGTTGGATGTTCATAAATTAATTGGGAAGCTGCCAAGACCAAAGAAAGGTTTCACCCTCCCAGGCCATAATTATACCGGGCCCTGGAACCCACTCGAAAAACAAGTCCGATTCGATGAAAAGGGAAAGATTCTCGAAATTATGCAGCAGCCCACAGGAAAAACAGACGCAGTTGCTATGCAACACGATGTTGATTATTCAGTCTGCGCAAAACAAGCGGATCCACGCAAATGCAAGAACGAAGCAGACAGAAAAATGGTTGCCGCTTTAGATGCGATTCCCTGGAAAGAAAGACAGTGGGGTCATGCTTTGGCGAGAAACGTGATTGATGCAAAACAGAAACTTGGGCTTGGTGCCCCAAAAAACGGAAGAAGATTTTAAGTGAAGGCCGGTGGACTCAAAATCTGCATACGAACTTCACCAGCCAATCAGGCGGCGCTTCCCAAAACGGCGAGTCATTTCATATGGCGTTGACAACATCTGGGCGGCTGATCTGGTCGAGATGGGGAAATTTTCGAGGTGGAGTAAAGGGATCAGATATCTCCTGATGGTGATCGATGTTTTCTCAAAGTTCGGTTGGATTCGTCCCCTGAAAGACAAGCGAGGTCAAACAGTGGCTGATGCTTTGAAAGACATATTTAAAACGAAGCGAAAACCGAAAATGCTTTGGACTGACAAAGGATCTGAGTTTTTCAATGCAATAATGAAAAATCTGCTTGATAAGAATGGGGTAAAATTGTATACAACAGAAAATGAAGAAAAAGCATCTGTTGTTGAGCGCTGGAACAGGTCTTTCAAGGAGAAACTCTTTAAAATGTTTCTGCTAACAATAATACAATATACTGGGACCAACAGGGCAGGTTAGTGGATCAATATAATCATCGTTTTCATTCGAGCATTCGGATGAGTCCCGCAGAGGCGAGCAAACAGGAAAATGAGAAAAAGGTTTTCGCTAATCTTTTCGGCGACATGATTTATGCTAAACGCAACCCGGCAAAATTCAGGGTTGGTGACAGAGTCCGAATATCAAAATATAAGCGAAAGATATTTGACAAAGGTTTCACCCCGAACTGGTCGGAAGAGATATTTGTGATTGACGAAATATTAAACACAAACCCTGTAACGTATAAATTAGTCGATCTGTTGGGAGAAAAAATCACTGGATCATTTTACGAGGCGGAACTTCAAAGAACAACACAAAATGTGTTTCGAATTGAAAAGGTTATTCGCCGTGATAATAAGCGAAAACTCGCGCTTGTAAAATGGAAAAGTTACCCCGATAAATTTAATTCTTGGGTTCCATTGAGCGATGTGGAAAAGCTTGGTGTCTCGCGTTAGACAAAATTTTCATTTCTTCCCAAAAAATTGGCTAACGCGTTAGCCAAAAAATTGATCCAATTCCTCCGAAAAACTGGCTAACGCGTTAGCCACAAAATTGATTCCCCGAAAAATTGGCTAACGCGTTAGCCACAAAATTGATTCCCCGAAAAACCACAAAATTGTTTCCCCGAAAAACTGGCTAACGCGTTAGCCACAATTGAGATTTTGATTGGCCGCCATATGTCAATAACCGGGCAGCTGGGCAATTGCGTTGGCGTGTCAGAATATGAATGTTTCACATTAATATTCACAAAGTCTGTTATTTCAAAACACCGCTTCGCTTCACTTCGCTTCGTTCGCTTTGTTTTCTTTCCATTCCCGGGGGACTTCCTTCCAGAGGAGATCACCTTGCTTTTGAATTTTCTTATTGAGAATCTTTTGTTTCTCTCGGAGCTTGACGAATGATTCAAGGAGGAGTGCGAGTTTGTCTTCGATTCGCTCAGCTTCGCTTTCTTCCGCCATCTCCGAATCAGAGACAATGAACTCCTCGTCTGAAGGCGAAGCGGTTTCATCGTCGCTTCTTGTTTCTTCCACTGAGCAAGTGGAACAATCTTCATGGTCACTCGCTTCGCTTCGCTCGGCTTCATAGTTGGCTTCGCTTTCAAGATCCATTTTATTTCCAATTTAATTTTTTGAAGATGGCTTGGATTATTTCTTCTTGTCCCTCCCGTCTTGATGGAAGTTTGAGCAGTTTGAAATCATCTTCATTTGGATTGAAACCGTTCTTCTTCAACAGGGCGAAAAGAACTTGGTTGAAATTGAGAAACTTTTTTCTGCTGAGATGAAGGTCATCATATGCCACTGAGAAATATTTAAAGTCGTCGATGATGAATTTTTCAAGATGCTCATAGTCATTGCCATCGTGACCTGTTATATGATTGAAAATTGCATGATCGTTGTCATTGGCTTTTTTCCATTTGGAAGCCCGAGCTTTGGTAAACTCCCTGACTTTTTTTCTTGTGATTTCGCCACGGGGAATTTGGGAGAGAATTTGTTCTTGATAAAATTCGAGATCTTTGAGTGGAATTTGATTTTTCCCCTGATTTTTTCGGATGACAACTTTGAAATGTTCCAGCCTGGGATTTTTGTGAGATTGCCATGTTGTGCGGGTTTCTTGAATAATTTCAGGAGTGCCATCGATTTCTTCTTCTTCGGAATCAGACATTTTCTTTTCCGGGAGAGATTTTTGATTCGGATGGAATTGGCCACTGCGGAATTTAGGGTAAGATTTTTTCAGAGTGGCATTTTTCAAATATTTTTTCTGCTCCATTTTAGCAGTCAGTAGTTGAAATTAGCCATTCCCCAGACATTCTCAATTATCCCCCAGTTTTATCACAACTCATTTTCTGCTGATTTCGGCAAGTGGGGAAAAAATTATCATAAGTGACAATCCAGCAGAATCGTGACGATTCTGATGAATTTGGCAAATGAGAGAAAATTCTCATTTGTGTGAAAAATGGGGGAACTTGACGAATTTTTTGGAATTTCTTGGAACTGTTAAATCTGGTGGATAATTTAGAATGTCTGGGGAATGGCTAATTTCAACTACTTTAAGTTCAGAGTTAACCTTTGTGGCAGTGGCTCTAATAAGAACAAACTTGAAGATACAGAATTACGCTAGAAGTGTACCTTGATTCCGCAGCGAAATTTTTGTCCTTGCAGTGGATTCCATGAAACCAATTTTTGCGTATTCGCAAATACGCTCTTGCTGCAACTCACGCTGAAAATTTGTCAGGTGCGATTGAAATTCAAACTCATCCATGCACAAAGCTCGGCATAAAGGAGGATTTTTCAGGTATCCCATGATGCAACGCGAATTAACTATATTATCAACTGAAAATTGCGTGACCAGTCATTTGCCATGGAGTTCTCGAAGCGAGCGCATCGTCCACTGCGTAGATTTTAGCAGGCAAACATATATCGCATCGTCCAAACTGGCTTGTTGTAGGCTCCTAACGGTATTTAGTACACGTTCGCTTCCCCAAAAGTAAAGAGAGCGGCGACTTTGTCTATTTCTGAACACGGACAAATTGAAAGGCATCGATGACAATTTTTGACTTCGATTTCCGGATTTTCGGTAGATGAAAAAATATTGCCATCTTCCATATCACTTGTAAAAACATGAACATCAAGCGACTCATTAGCTTCGAACCGAAGGAAAGTATCAAACCATCATATGATTTGACCAAACTCATAAAAGGGAGCTGCAATTGCACTAAATACGATATTTCCTTCGACTGTAGAAACCAAAACAAAGAATCTACGCGATCGAAGCGAATTTCAACAACATTTTGGCACCGATTTTGACCAAAATTCAACGGTAATAAATTCCAACAAAACGTGGGGACTTTAGGGGACCATGTACTGCATTTAAAAGAGTCACTCTCCGGGCACTATCAGGCGTAATTTTATGCTAAGGTCCCCAGGATTAAAAGCGAAACACGGCAAAACAGATCAAGGGTTAAAACACAATAAAGAAACGAAGCGAATCAGCCATGCATGCCACTCGAAACAAAGACAAAAATATTGCGATACATAGGCAAACACGCTCGGATCAAATGATATCTAAGTAAACTTTAATGTACATAGAAACCAAATAACGATTTGATTCACCTTTTATCGCGTTGGAAACAAAGAAAAAGTCTCGCGAAGATCAGTAAAATTTCACACGTGTACTCGCCATCGCTGGAAATTTGACACATCAGGATCAATATTTACGCGCTAGGTGTCATGGGATACCTGAAAAATCCTCCTTTGTTCGGCATGAAGCCACTAAAGCATACAAAAGGCCTTAAACAACTTGCAGTATTTTATGACGAGATATTTCCAGTGTCCTTTTAGAAGTTTGAGAGTTTCTTCGTTCACCGCTGTAAACCGAAGTGCTGCCACATTTTCCCGTTTAACAAACACGTTTGTTTTGGCGATTTTACCGCGGCGTTTTCATTCTTCTTTTCCTCACCTGTCTTCGCCAGTAACTAAGACTCCTTTTCAAAGAAAACTACCTTATGTCAGGTTTCCGTCGTCCTACCGAACACATGGAAGATTAAATTAATTCGTTTATATAGTTTTCATTCAAGAGTCACGCAAGTCCACGCCGAATCGAGGTCCGATCGATCACACTATTTTTGAAAGCCAATAAAATTTGCTCTTTGCTTTCTTGTGACGTACGTCAGTCAAATGCAGCCTTCCACCTTTTGACTTGAAAGGTTTTACTTTATCTCCGATTTAGAGATATAATAAATATCTTATTAACCTCGTTTTCTCGGTCCGTACTGTAAATTACGGACCCTTGTTTTTCCCCTTCGATTTATGGCCCCCGCGCTTCGCGCTTGGGCCATAAATCGAAGGCGAGAAACGCGGCCCTCGAACTCGGTTAGTAAGAGATATGTATAGTCGTTCTTTTGTGTTCTAATATTCTATTGTTTTAATAAAAGAATAAGGCCCTATTTACATGGAACGAGGATGATCCTAGTGCTAGGATCATCCTAGTACTAGGATCATCCGAGCGCGACATGTTTTCTGCTTTCAATTTACATGCGAATAGGATGATCCTAGCGCCAGGATCATCCTATCTGAGAGGTAGGATGATGCTAGCGCTAGGATCATCCTAGTGCCGCATTTTTGAATGTAAACCAAATGAACCTTCTAGGATCATCCTAGCACTAGGATCATCCACTTTCCATGTAAATGGGGCCTAAGTGTTACCCCTAAATCGCGCATGGTATATCTTTTTTTGCCACAACTTTTCATCACAAACGCGAACTTAACAAAACAGTTTGTTATTATTTTTGTACTTGCTGTGTTAAGGGCAAGGGTTTCCTTAAACTCCTTCTTATAGATTCCGGCGTCATGATAAGTCACTACGTCACGCGACCTACCTTAACGTAGACATTTTTCAACAAGATATTAACCCTCCAACTTTCATAGCCATTGCTTTGGTATTCCTACAGTTACAGAGACCTCAGAAGACCCCCCCCCCCCCCATGGTAAAGTAAATTTTGAACTTATGTTAGATCATCAACACATAGAGTGATTTCACAAAACCCGTGAAAAAATATTAAACAGTCATTTTTAAATAGTCCGTAGTAAAACAAGAAGTGATCATAATTGCTCAAGCAAAACTTACAATTCTTTCAACTTCGATAGGTTTGAGAAAACCTGTGCAGGCAGCCGTTGAATTTTATTCTTCTGAAGGAGCCTGTAAATTAAAGAAAGGTTTAGTTCATGCCGACCATCGAATTGGTTTTCTCTTTTTAAAAAGACAGTTCCCGCGCGTTTTCTAGCTTGAACCAACTTAATGTTCAGTTCACTCATGTGACATCATAAACAACCATCTACTCAAAACTTAAACATTTAAACATTTACATGTACGACGTATATTCTTGAAAAATCGAAAGTGTCTCAAAACTCACAGCAGGAGTCGGCTGGAACACAATTCCCGATTGGGTCAAAAAAAGAAATAAGCTTAGTATTGTTATTAAAAACGTGCCTTCTCAGAACTTTAACATTTACACATTTTGAAACCTAGGTATGTTCTTGAAAAATCTATCAAAACTGTCTAATAACGTACACTGAACAGAAGTCAGGTTAGAGCACAAACCCCGATTGGGTCACAAGTCAAAAACGAATCAAGGTAAGTATTTTTCAAGGTTACTGTCAACCCTTGAGGGTGCCTTCCAGGAAATCTTTTATACGCGCGCAATTTTTAACGAAACCCCAGAAAACTATTTATCACTGTAAAGCTAATGAATTGTAGATTCCGAAAAAAACAATATTTTGCCTTTTTATGTTTAGTTAAATGCGTGCGAGACTTCCAAGGCAACACTGATGGTGTTTGCTTCACTGAATCACCATCCTCCAAGTTAGCGCGAACATCAAAACATACTAGTCTATGTTACTCAAGAGTTAATGAGCTAACAAAAGGTTGTGAGGCTTTTTCGATATTTTCATTGGTCCCCGAGTAAATTCACTTTCAAGTTGGACAATAGAAAATTGTTCTATGCGCGTCACACTCTGGAGCGCCTCGAGAAAGTATTTGAAGATTCCAAAAAAAGCTCCACAAGGTTTGGTGCTTTTATAACCAACAAACATACTGGTCAAGTTTCGTGAAAATCTGACAAATCTACATACCTTAATTGTTAATTCATTTGATAGGGGCCATTCTCGCAAAAACAAACCTCGAGTCTTCAGCCTCGAAAAATTTTCACAGTTTTCGCACCCCATTAAAGCGGCTGT
This sequence comes from Cladopsammia gracilis, assembly GCA_022457155.1. Classification (NCBI taxonomy): domain Eukaryota; kingdom Metazoa; phylum Cnidaria; class Anthozoa; order Scleractinia; family Dendrophylliidae; genus Cladopsammia; species Cladopsammia gracilis. Next base: position 993,457 of record JAJGOT010000185.1, on the reverse strand, counting down.
CATCGTTGACGTGTCGCCAACCAATAAAAATGCAATATACAACTCCCTGAAGAGCATCGTGTCACAGCAGTGTATGTCAATTCGGTCAATCGCCGATAAGTGCAGTTATTCAAAGGGTAACAATCATACGAAAAACGGCGAGGTTTAGCGCAACTGCAAATACAAATGAGCGGAAACAAGGAAAACGCAGCAAAATACGTGGAAACAAACGTGCGAAAGAGGCCAGTGAGAATTTTCATAGAAATGAAAACACAACAGAAGTGGTCGCAGAAATCGAACTAAAACATGGGTTGGTATAAGCAATAAATTCACGAGAGTAAGCTATTGATTCTTTGTGAAACAAAAGAAAAGGCAAACTGATCCTTACGGCAGAAAAACAGAAGCAGAAGCAAATAAAATAAAATAAAAGTGGAATATTAATTAAATAATATATTATAATTATAATAAGAACCTTCCTAGCACCCTTTGCACTAGAAACATTTTCGATGCCTAATAACTCTGTCAATTTTGAGTGAGAGGATACTAAACCACATGCTATTTACACCTACCATAAAATACCTATTTTAATTGACTAAGTGAGATGACGTCATCAGTCACATGACTATGCCCCCAAGTGCCTTTTAACGTTTTTTAGGAACATGTTTTGATAAATGCAAATACAGTCAATGTGGCAAGGAAGGCATTAGCTTGCAACGTTTCAAAATTAAGGGGGCTATACACATGAGCAAGTAGGGGGTCTGGGGACTAGCTCATGTATCTTTGTAAGGGTGGAACACAAAGTTAAAAAAAATCGTATGTTGGTAAATATGAGTATAAAAATATGTTCTGTATCAACGTTATTAGTATGACGTCATCAATCACGTGACCAGCACGCATGGAAGTTGACTGACCTCTTCTCAATTTTATTAAGTTAAATAAATCCCCGTTTTCCACCCAGGTTAAATTTATGTTATTTTTGTGTATAAAACAGGCCATTATTACCCCTCCAGTTAAAATGAAGGTGACGAAAAAAAGTTTTACATGTTGGGAATGCATCTTTTCCTCATCCTGTTCAGCGATTTTTCAATTTAAAACTATAAACAAATCTGCATAAAAGGTTTTTATTGCTTCTCTTACTAATGGCGTTGGCAGTTTTTTTGCAGCATTTTTCTTTCATGCCGATCAGGTGTTAGATTTTTTGTTCCCCCACCCCCTCCCCCTCGGTCTACTCCCCTTCCCTGCTCGGGTTTGCAGGACATGGTCAGCGGGAGGACTGGTTCGAGTTTTCAATCGCCATTTTTGCTTCGTAGCGTCAGCACAGAAAATTTATTTTATTTCGTCGATTCAGAGTCGTGTTTGGCGATTGATTATTAGTTTCTATTTGATATTGTGCAGTAGTGCACACATCGAACTAGTTTACAATTATTAAATGTATGTGTTTACAAACAGATTGGCAAAAGTCTGCGACTGAGCGCTGAAAAAATTTAAATATCAGCTCGATAGTCGCTTTCGTGGTAATTTTCGAAGTTAATACAATGCTATATGGTAAGGTTTTAAGCTTCCTCTCGACATGTTTTGTCCACATTTTAACTTATAAGAGGTTTTAAATAGGACGTGTAGCTAGAAAGAGGTTTCGTTGCCTTTTATTTTACCTGTTTCACTGTATTTCAAGCGCGAAGATGTAGATCTTTGACAGTGGAAATTATAGGTGCAGGGGCGGATCCAGGGGGGGGGGGGGGGGAAATGAAATGGGTGAATTTTCACCCGCCATTTCTGAGCCCCTTTCTTTCTTTTTTCTAAAGTATTTCTCAAATAAATAATATTTTATTAATATTTTATTAAAATTTCACCCCCCCCCCCCATTTCAAAATCCTTCGTTACTAGGTTAGGGCAGTTAAATGCATCTTTGGCGGGGTGGGTGAGGGGCAGAAATTTGATTCAAATACCAAGAGTTCAAATGCCAGGGAGGTTGCCTGGAGGGAAGAGGGAGTTGAAGTTTTGAATTGTTGTCACATTACTGACTGATAATAGGAACCAGCTGACAACTTAGTACAGTCGAACCTCCACTAACGGACACCTCCCGTAAGCGGACACCTCCCTTAAGCGGTCACCAAACCGCGGTCCCCGCGGTTTGTCCTCTCCAACACTACATTTTTAACCTCCCGTAAGAGGACACGGACACCTACTCGGGGTCCGCAGAGTCTAAAATAACCTCCTGTAAGCGGCAGTAAACGATTTCAAGAAAATTTCTAACAAAATCGGTTCGGTTGTTATGGTTTTAATTGCACTTGACCTGAACAAAAGCGAAGTGTAAGTCTGAACAGTACAGTTCCATGTAGGTAACCGAGTCATTTCGATTCCAAGGTTACGGATATCTTCAGAGACCTTAAGATCAGGGAACCGCGAAAGCAGACACTCATCGATAGTTTCTTTTTACATACCTAAGGACATTGCGTTTTAGAAAATAACTACATTCAATACACATAAAATATGTACTTTTTCTGTTCTGTTCACCCCCGAAACATGGGGGATTGAGCATGTTACTGTTTTTTATATAGCTTGCATCAGTTCGTGTGACGGCAATGCGAGAGCTTTACAGATATGTACATTTATTTAGCTGCAAGTCTTTTAATCTTGGACTGTAGTTTTTAAATTAACGTTAAATTTATATAATATAAAAAGCAACATTCAACAACCCTGTGATGGATAACACAATTACAAGTGGTCTTAAATGATAAGCCCTCTAGTGTACTATTTTGTTTTCAACCTCCCATAAGCAGACACCTCCCGTAAGGGGACACTTACCCTTGGTCCCGAGGGTGTCCGCTTACAGGAGGTTCGACTGTATACATTGTAATTTAATTTGATGCACTATTTAAACTCCAGGGCCGAGATGTTCAAAGCTTGATTGGCACTAATCCTGGATTAACTGTCAACAGAACATACGAGTTGTCATGGTAATTAACCCTGGATTAGCGCTAATCGTCCTTCTAACAACTCGGCCCAGAGGATTATTTCCTAATAATGAGCTTTATTCCTTTTGTCTCCCAAGACATGTCCAAAAAAGACTTCAAGGACAAATCAAATTGGATATTGAAGGTACATGTACATGTCAAGTCTGCCTTTTTTGTCTTTTTGGACATGTAACCCGAAAGAGCTGATCCCCAGTCCAATTTGGACTACCCTTGTGAACCCTGGTCAGTGGATACATTGCTTGGCAATAATCGAACAGCACCTCTTAGCAGATGCAATAATCAAATATCACACAGTATTATAAGGTCTGTTGTAGTTGATTAACTTGCCAGTACTCTAATATACATTATAGGAGGTGCATTTTTTTTTGTAAAGATCCAATGACAGTTCTTCAGCCCTTCTGGCAGGCTGCTACTAAAAAGTATCATGCTTTCTTGAAGTGTTTTCATTGACTGAAACATGTTATAACATCATGAACCCTTTGGAGAATGGGCCAAAAAATAAATAACGAACAAGGTAAATAAAGATGGTGACAGTGATTGCTGACTTCATACACAATGTATTTCAAGATGGTTTAGACAATTATGTAACTTATATAAATTAAACAAAACAAAGCTTGACTTACAATGTAGTCTAAATTTTTGTTATAGTTATGTTTTTGTCTTGCTGAATAATACATGTATGGCTCCCATTGCGGGGTTCGTGTAATGGTCAACATACCCGTACCGTATTGAACTTTAATATATGATATTTAATATTTGGGTACAGATGTCCCTCAGTCGTAAACTTTTCACTTCCCCTGGCCAGTATATTATGTGTTAAAAGATAATAGCTGTAATCGAATAAGTGGTGTGGCTTTGAGTATAACACATGCTGCACGTGATTTAAATACAACAGAGTGTACATGTGAGCGGATGTTATATAACTTATGTTACATGTGAGTTCATATGATTTCGTGCATATTTATGTCACGCAAAAATGTTTAAAATATTTTAAAATCCGTTTGCTCTTCAATTCTTGGACTTTAAACTTTCTATGGAAAATTATAATCGATCTGTGGATTTCAAATGGATTTGCAGCATTAAGGGGAAATGTCACTGTATTGCTGTCATCGCTTGCTTACTCGGCTCATCCAGTTGTCTCGTTTCACAAAATGGATATTTCTGTCATCCTAAGATGTGTTAATTACCACAGTGACGCTGCTAAATTACAAAACATCAAGAACAACTAAAATTATCCTTACGTTGTTTCGTATTCATGAGATGCATGGCTCTTAGAGCCATTTCACTGGACTGTGCATTAGGGGATTCCCTCTGCCCTCCCATGTAATATCAATAGTATTAAAGCTGTGACAATGAAACGTAGATGGTATAATTAAACAAGAAGCTGTACACAGCTTGAACTTGTGGCGTCTTTAATCCATTGCAGTATTTGATTCCCAAATGTTTTGAGTGCTTCTCTAGAGAAACATAAAATTGTGTCTAAAATTAGCAAGACTACATCCAGTAGCTGACACTTGAAACCACCATCGCTAACTAAAATGCAAAGTTACATGTATATAAAACACAAAACTTGCTGGAACAAAAATCCCACAGCAATAAGCGTCGAACACAATATCAAACAGTCCTATCAATAAATGAATGCCTCGCATTGTCTTGAAAACTTGTATGCTGTTGTTCTTCTTTCCGCTTCTCAAGTTAACACACACGAGGCCACGAGATCACGAGGCCTCATGTCAGCCAATCAGATCAGTGAGACAAAAATATGCATGCATAAATTTGCATGCACTAATGCGACACAAAGCCAAATTTATAACTTCTTCCTCAGCGATGCCATGAGTAAAAAAGATTTAATATATACTTTAACATAGGTCACATGATTGTGATGGTATCAAGTCAGCCAGGAGTCCACAATCTTGGATCTCCATACAGTATTAACCAAATTTGACTCAAAATTAATTTAAACCAATATAAGGATGCTACATGAAGAAAGATCTAAAATTGTAACTGGTACTTTGTAATAAGAGAACCACAGTTTCAATTCTGTAAGACATGTTTCATCAGCCTTGCTCTTCTGTCATTGTCAGTTACATGTACAATTAGGAATCTAAAGATGATCTATTTTTTCTCACCCTTGTGCTCTGCAGTAAGGCGCTTGCTTACTCCACTCCTTGGAAAAAAATGAAATGCTAATAAATGTAAAGTGCTTAAGTATTCTCAAACAAACTTGTTTACCTGTAGAAAGGCAATCAAATTGCAAACTGTTTTTACAAGCCCCAGTGCCTTGCTTAAAGTGAAAGAATAATGTAATGTTACTATAATAATTACAATATTCAGCTGTATACCAGTAGGTAATCCTGTTTTAATTATGTCTGAAAAATGTATCAACCAATTCAAGATGCTCACTTCCTATATTAATCAAATTGTTTCTTCCAGGAAACATCACATACTCCACATGTACTGTCATGGATTATGGACATAAAAGTCTACACCACATTGTAAAGCCATTGCAAATGTGTGATCTTTCTAAGGTATGTTAATTTAAAATTACTAATATACTAGTTTCCATGCAAATAAGAATTGGTTGTGGGTTTATATTAAATGCATGTTTATATTATGTTTTCATCGTAAATACTGAACATTTACATTTATATGTCGTGGTGCAATTTTGTCCTTGGTGCAAATTTTATTTTTCTTTGTTCAAAACTCATTATCATACATTATCATACATTTCCATACCCAAAAACAAAGGAAAAAAAAATTTGCACCAAGGACAAAATTGCACCACAACATATATTTTGGGCCTCTTCATGCATACTGTACGACTGCTCCAGCACAGTGTAAAGAATTACTATTGTTTAGTTATACTATGCCTATTATATGGACTTCCTTGGGAAGGTTTGGCCAAAAATTTTATAACATTGATTTTTTTGTACTACTTTTGCTACAGCTTGGTAATAAGTTTCTCGTGTCAGGGCCAGGGTAGTGTTTAAACTAGCCACAGTATGTATTTATGCTAATCAGATGTCCTCGGATGAATAAATGAATTAAAAAAATGAATGCAAACAAATGGAGGTGACACCAACTTTTATTTAGCAAAGTTAATGCAATGGCTATCAGCCGTTCATGTGGTTAGTTTTCTTCCTCTGTGCACGGGCTGAGTTGCATGATGTAGCATGGCATTGTGATATAAACTGTATGTGCAGTAAGGATGCACATAAACAATAAGTGCGAATATGCTTAAATTAAAAGTTTTCTATTTCAACAGACTGTTGAAGAGGCATCCCTTGGTATATTCAGTGTAAACATAAGGTGGATTTTCTACAACGACTGAAATAGTGAATGGAATTTTTTCCAATGACTAAAATATTTTCAATTAATAATGATACTGTTTGTTTGTAAAAAGCGTTGTAGTGTAATTATCTCACCTTCCCTTTAAATCATTAAAGGGTCATTATCAACCACAGTACATTGCTTTCTAAGGTTCTGTTTGTTGCCATTTCTGGGCGCTGCGAAAATGGCCACCCAGTGATTATTGCAAAAATTTAAGGTTGTATTGAGGTACATGTACATCGAAACATTGGCAAACTGGATTTCTTTCTTTCTTTAAAAACATGAAAACAATTAGTAAATTAAAGTAATAAACAAAACAAAAAATTGTAGAGCTGTCAAAGTGATTTAGATCACTTGATAGATAGGACATTCTTCTTAGTGAATTGGTTATATACATGTACATGTACGGTTTGATCATCCCCAGATCATACAGAATAGAGAGTTTAAGCATCATGACAATGCTTTTACTTTTTTCGAAAGCTTTGTCGTCTTCCAAGTGAATGTACACTGGTTGATATAGGGAAGATATGGTAAGTGACAATAGTTTGATAATAATGCCCAATCCATTTTGTCAAATCAATTACCTTTCCTGTGTGTCAGAAAGTCTTTTTAATGAATTATCATTTAAATTTAAATAAATATATATTTTTTCAAATACTGCTGTATTATAAATCAATGTAAATGGTGTTATAATTCAACACATTGATACACTGCCCAAATATGGTCAAAAAGTTATCGATAATTGTTAAGTCTACATGACGTATAACCAGCGATGGCGGTAAATTTCGCATTTTGAAGGAAAGTGAAAATGACTGCTGCCTGCAATTTCGTGTTTTGGGGCGAGAAAGTGCGTGGACTATTAGTTAAAAAAGGGAAAAGAAAGAAAAAAAGAGAGAAGAAAAGAGAAAAATTATTGATCACATGATTGGACAAAAAAGGCGCGAAATTTTCGCGTTGTCGTGGTCGCAATGTTTCTTTTCTTGGCGTAGCTGAATGAAAGCTGGTTCAAAGTTTAACCGCTCGACAAGGAGTGAATGAAGGAGCAGAATTTTCGGAAAATTCCTTTAGTAATCACCTCTGGAATATGATATAGACTTGATGCTTCTTCAGAAAAGTTTCTAATCTCGTCATTACGGTTGTGGGAGCTAAAAAACGAGCAAGTTTGTAAACAACATTGATCGACTCAGCTCGTACTTTGATGTTGAAAAATTTGGTGCTGATGAAGGGACTAAAAAGCCAAATCAACTACAGGTATGATGTTTTAACCGTTTCTCTATCCTTTAGCTGTGAATGTTTGTAAGACATACTGTCCACGCTGCAGTTCTTTCTGACTTTTCGCCGCTATGTTTAGGTAGCCGTGTGTTTGTTCAATTTGTTTTGATTCTGAATTGAAATTTTTAAGTTACGAAACACTTGTAACTAAGACATTCTATGCCATTTTACTGTGTTTTAATTCGTGTAGTCACTACTCTGTCCCGTTCGTTAAGAAGACGAATGCTCTTCCTCTCAACTGATTGTGTACGCTAAATTAATTTTAGCTTGGCAAAAGTTTTGGCATTCGCTGCTTGTTGTTTAATAAATGGCGCGAGGTAAAATATTGCTGTAAGCCTTTTTACTTAATAAAAGGTTGTATATCTCAATAATTTTTTTTCTGGAAACTGTGATTTGTTATCAAAGTGTTGAATTATAAAACAGTTATAGTGCTCAAGCTTGCGCAATGTCGCCTGATTTTAGCCGACTCGGCCTACGGCCTCGTCGGCTAAGTATCCCGCGATATAGCGCTTCGCTTTCGCACTATAACTGTTAATTATTATGCATCATACATGTAGCATTTGACATTGCAAATATGCACCAAAACAAGTGCAAATACAATGTATGATACATTATTATTCGACATAGCATTCTAAAGTGCAAATATGCATCAAAACGAGTGCAAATATGACACATTATAATAATAATAATAAATTTATATAGCGCTAATACTACAAAAATAATATTCAATTCGCTTAACAATACGAGAAAAGTTAAAATAGGATTAAAGATTAAATATTCTAACTATTGTTCACAAATTAAAGGCGTTCTTAAAAAGAAATGTTTTTCAGTCGTTTTTTTTTTTTAATTGAGATGTTGCTACTTGATCTTATAGTCACTGGTAATGAGTTTCATAAAACAGGTGCCGCACGAGCAAAGGTGCGACCCCCAAGGGTAGAACAGTTGACTTTAGGAACTGACAGAAGAAGTTGTGTCGAAGAGCGTAGAAAGTAATTAGATTCGACTTTGATAGACAAAAGATCATTAATATACGGCGGAGCTTGGTTGTTTAAGGACTTGTAGACAATTAGAAGCAATTTGAACTGAACTCTGAACTTTATAGGGAGCCAGTATAAATCAACAAGAGAAGGCGTCATGTGGTCAATTTTGACAGCAGAAGAATAACTCTAGCTGCCGCTTTCTGAGCTTTCTGTAGACGATCGACTGGGCGTTGATACTTAGGTAAGCCACAAAGAAGTGCATTGCAATAATCAAGGTGAGAAGATACAAAAGCATGGACCAGCGTCTTTGTCGAGTGAATATTAAGGAATGTTCTGATTTGTCTTATGTTGTACAGACCGTAAAAGGCTTTGCTACAAATGTTGCCTATATGTCCATTCATACGCATTTGAGCATCGAACCACGATCCAAGGTTTCGAACACTATCTGAGGGCTTAATGCTGGAATCACCTACGGCAATAGAATCAATAGATGTCTATGCAAGTTGATGACGGGTGCCGATAATCAAAAACTCTGTTTTAATATCATTAATCATTAAGCGATTAGCAATAAACCAAGAGCGCACTTCAGCGATGCAGATTTCAAGAGCGGTGATTGCATCAACTTGCGATTGGGGGGAGAGAGGTCGAAAGGAGAGATAGAGCTGGGTGTCATCAGCAACCATGGACGGAGGGAAAATGTTGAGTAACGGTCTGAAAGAGGCGGGCAACGTAGAGAGTAAATAAAATAGGGCCCATACAGCTGCCTTGAGGGACTCCAAAGTTCAGATTAAAGTCATTAGAAGTTTGATTATCAACGAGAACACGCTGTTTCCGATCAGAAAGAAACGACTCAAACCATTTCAAAGCGGTGCCACTGACTCCAAAATCTCGTTGTAGGACGTTTAGGAAAATGGAATGTTCAATGGTGTCAAAAGCGGCACTTAGGTCCAAGAGCACGGGAAGTGTTACCTCCTTATTGTCCATACGCATCAAGATATCATTCTGAACTTTCAGTAGAGCAGTTTCCGTCGAGTGAAACTTACGGAAGCCAGATTGAAATTTAGGAAGAGGCGCATGGTTTTCACAGTGGTCAAGCAGCTGCTAAAGAGCAGCCTTTTCCGCAACTTAAGAGATAAATGGAAGATTACTGACAGGGCGAAAATTTTTTTAAACCAAATAAACGCCGGACTTTTTCAGTAGAGGAACAACAATCGCAGACTTCCAGACTATATTGATGTTCCCCAAATACTTTGTGATATTAAAAATATTAAAATACTTTGTGATATTAAACAAATGAAATTGTTATAATTTGCATATTTCATTTATTTCCCGTGTCTGCCACCAATATCATGATTTTATCTAAAGCTTTAAAATAATCTGTAACTCTACAGATCAGCTTCCGTATTGTTATATTGTCTTACCTTTATTATTTTCAATTACATTACTTTTCCCTGCCTCGAATAGCGCTTTTGCTAATTTGCAGGGCAACGGTATTTAAGTTTATATGTCTAATAAATTTTTGTTTGTTTGTTGTTGTTATCGGGAACACGGCCATTTAGAAGAGACATATTAACCACCTCAGTGATAGTGGAGGCCAATACATCAATGCAAGACTTTTATAGCCATGTAGGAACAGGATCAAGCTGACAGGATGCATTGGAAGATTCACGAACAATCTCGGAGACGTCTTCAACAGAAAGCGTAGAAAAATGTTGTAATTTCTCCACAGGAGTAACAGCTAAGAGTTGAGGTTCTTGAACTTGAATCTTGTTAAGATTTTCTTTGATAAGTTCAATTTATGTTAAAAAATAAGTGCCAAATTTATTTGCAAGTTGTGTGGCATTATCATGCTCAGGTAGGCACCTCCCAGGAGGCTCCTTGGACAATGATTTAACCACACGAACAGTTTTCGAGGGTCAACCGCGCATTAATCGATCAGATTAGAGTAATAATTTACACGTGAGGATTTAAGGAGTGTGGAGTACTGGTTACGTACTCTGTGGTAATTATTCCAGTCACCAGGGAGATTGTTGTGTTGGCTTTCTTCTCAAGGCGACGGCCTTTACACTTCAGATGTTTGATGTCGTTATTACACTCTTCTGACCGTGCGCTGGGAAAAACAGCTTCAAAAACTTAGTTTTAGGAGAAGATTTCGGTTCCTTCTGCATGTACCGGAGCACATATTACGTAAAACAAAAGGAACAGAGAACGACAATAATACAAATGCAAAACAAGACCAAAAATACAATGCCTCACAAACAATAGAAGACAATGAGTGGTTCATGGGTACCGGTACATGCAGAAAGACCCAAGATTTCTGTCGTATAATAAACAATTTATTCAGTGAAAAGTTGTGTAATACGGCTGAGCATTTTTACTCGTCAGTATTACACAACTTTACCCTGAATAACCTCTATTCACTATTAAGGGCCCGCGCATTTTTTTTTCCTGCCCCATCAAACACTATATATTTAGTATGAACCCTCCCAACACCACAATTAGCATCTTTGAAAAGCAGGCCATGTGGTGTACACATATGTTTATTTACAGGATTTACTTGAACGGCGCAGATTTTTCTTCAACGTTGTTGAAGTTCTTTTCTGGACTATAGTCTACGGAATACGTTAAATTAATTGTAATATATTATTTCAGGTTTCACTTGTAATAATAATAATAATAATTAAAATAATATATTATAATTATAATAAAAACCTTCCCAGCACCCTTTGCACCAGAAAAATTTCCGATGCCAAATAACTCTGTCAATTTTGAGTGTATGAGGATACTACACCACATGCTATTTACACCTACCATAAAATACCTGTTTTAACTGACTAAGTGTGATGACGTCATCAGTCCCGTGACTATGCCCCCAAGTGCCTTTTAACGTTTTTTTAGGAACATGCTTTGATGAATGCAAATACAGTCAACGTGGCAAGGAAGGCATTTGCTTGCAACATTTCCACATGCCCATTATTACTCTGGAGTTTTAAAATTAAGGGGGCTATATACATGAGCAAATAGGGGTCTGGGGACTAGTGTCTTTGTTTACATGTATCTTTGTAAGGATGAAATGAAAAGTTAAAATATTTCGTTTGTTGGTAGATATAAGTATAAACATAAGTTCTTTATCAACGTCATTAGTATGACATCATGAATCACGTGATCAGAACGCACGGAAGTTGACTGAGTTTTGGAACTTTTTGGAACCGTTTCTCATTTTTATCTCCTGTAAGTTAAACATTAACTTACAGGAGTTTATGTGGGCTAACATGCATTCTTCATGCATTTTTGTTAGCAAAAAATGCGTTAGATACTATTAATAGACTTTTTAGTGACTTTGTGGGGACATTCCTGTTGCGTTTTTGTTAGCACATTACTGTTCTATCTGTCATCAGTCCTACGTCACTACGGAGTATCATGAGAAGAAGACCACGAGCTTCTGAAATCTCTCGAGGCTGACCTCATTGATGATAAAAATATTGGCGCCAAAATAAATCAAAGCTTGGCTAACATAGCGTCCAAATGGTGAGGCATCACCCTTCCCAACGATACGCTCAAAGCACTACTGGCTAAACACGCCAAACCTGAAAATTGCGCCGACATATCCACCGTAAGAGTCAACCCAGAAATTTGGGATCAAATGAATAATTCTAAGCGCAAAGCCGACCTGAGAGTCAGTAACATACAACAAGCCTTACAGGAAGCCACTTTCGGCATTTTAAAAGCAAGTGATCGATTAGTGGACCAGAAACCGAACACAGATAAAGAAACACTGGCCGCTAATATCGACGCCATTGTCCTAATAGGACACGCTGTCGGGGGGGGGGGGGGGGGGGGAGCTTTCCCGCTTACGCCGGGAGCAGATTAAACCGGCCCTTAAAGCTGAATTTCATTCGCTTTGCACCCAGGCAAATGAGTCGGCCAGTCGTCAGATTTGCTATTTGGGGCCGACTTAGCCAAACAAGTGCGCGATGCTAAAGATGTCAAAGATACGAACAACCTTGGGAAAGCCATAGGCGCAGGCAAATCTGGCGCGACACGTTTTTCCCGCCCATACAATTCCCATTATGATAACAAGCACAGGGCACAAAAGAATTTTGGCAAACACTTCAGGCCTGGAGAGAGCAAGCCGTAATTTTAGGGAAGGACCAGAAAAAACCACCTCCAAGAACCGAACTGAGAGGACATAATACAATCTCTGAAAAACATAAAAAAATCGGTCGGGGGGGGGGGGTGTACTCCCTATAACGGGCTATACGGGGATGCTCCGCCCGAAAGGGGTACCTTTTTGAGGCTGGAGGTATATGAAAGGGTCGGGATTTCACGAGTTGAAGTATATGAAAGGGTGGGGATTTCACGAAGAATAGGAAAGGGTAGCGAAAACACGAGTTGAAGCATAAAAAAGGGTAGGGAAAACTGCCATTTAAGTATTATGAAAGGGCCTTTCAAAATACATTAAACAGATGCACATAAAGGCTATATGAAAGGGGTACCATTTTCAATGAAAGGTATATGAAAGGGGTACCTTTTCTGTCAAAAACGGTATATGAAAGGGTAAGGGTTTGGACCTCGGGGCGGAGCATCCCGTACAAAACTTTGTTAAGTATCCCCCTGGGAAAACGGTACGTGACCTAAAGGAGTATTTGGAGTCTAGATACACTAAATATAGGGCTGGTTGCATAACCAAGTCCATTAGCGCCTGGCGGCAGATCACCTCTGATAAGGAAATTCTGACATCTGTCAGAGGTGCAACGCTTGAGTTGGACACGCGGCCATTTAACACTACACGCCCACAATCTATTTTCCCCGGGCTATTTTCTCTTTTGAAGAATGTGGCATTATTGACAATGAAATAGCAAAACTACTATCTAGAAGTATTATTGAAACAACTGATCATGATTCTTATGAAGTGTTTTCCCCATCTTCATTAGACCTAAGAAAGACGGGGGCCACAGACTCATTCTAAATCTCAAGGGACTAAACCAATTTGTCACTTATCACCATTTTTAAAATGGAAACGCTACAGACAATAATAATCCGATTAGTCGAAAAGAATTGCTATATGGCCTCGCTTGACCTCAAGGACGCTTATTATACGGTTGGCGTGAATCTCTCGCACAGAAAATACCTACGTTTCGTATGGAAAAATGTCCTGTATCAGTTCACGTGCCTACCTAACAGGTTATCTTCTTGTCCCAGAAAACTCACTAAATTGCTAAAACCGCCGCTTACCGAGCTACATTTCAGCTAGTTATATTGATGACCTTTACCTCCAAGGGAGAACATACGATCTTTGTGTCTCTAACGTGATTGACACCTTTATTCAATTCGATACCTTGGGGTTTACAATCCACCCAGAAAAGTCTGTATTTAAACCAGCTTCCCAACGCTTAGTCCTATTAGGCTTTATTATTGACCCGGTCGCCATGACTATTACACTGACCCCTGAAAAGGCCTTGAAAGTTAAAGAAGCTTGCACCACCCTTCTAGGACAGGGCCCTACGACAATTCGACAAGTAGCCTGTGTGATAGGAAAAATTATCTCATCGTTCCCTGGGGTCATGCATGGACAACGTTATTATAGAGCCCTTGAGCATGCCAAAACTGCATCTCTCAAAACTGGCAAAGGCGATTTTGACAGTCAGATGTCCTTAACGGAAGATTATTGCAAAAAGGAACTCCAGTGGTGGGTGGACAATGTCGTGAGTTCCCATAACGTCCCATGAACAGCCCTCAAACACCCTCACCACCGACGCATCTCAAAATGGTTGGGGGCACAGGTGGCCCAAGCTCACTATATCAGATAACCGGTACGTGACCCTTGCTTTATGAGCGGTATTGTGTTACAAAGATTCGATTTATAAAGGTTTGTATGGGAACGCAACGGTTTTGTCTCAAAACTTAAAAATTCGAATGGTATGTGAATAAAATTGACTTACCCTGTTGCTGTGTTGTATTCTTTGTTGTTTGCTTGCTCCTCGGGGCGATTTAGCGCGATTTCGGCGAGTTATCGTTATTTCGGTGTTCCACTGCTAAAATAACGATAACTCGCCAAAATCGCGCTAAATCGCCCCGAGGAGCAAGCAAACAACAAAGAATACAACACAGCAACAGGGTAAGTCAATTTTATTCACATACCTTTCGAATTTTTAAGTTTTGAGACAAAACCGTTGCATTCCCATACAAACCTTTATAAATCGAATCTTTGTAACACAATACCGCTCATAAAGCAAGGGTCACGTACCGGTTATCTGATATAGTGAGCTTGGGCCGCCTGTGTTGGGGGCGGTTTACAATGACACAAGCACTGGAGGGTTTCTGGTCCGATTGGTCCGACGAGGGAAAAATTACATCACATAAACTACTGTACCTCGAATTATTAGCGGTATTCATGGGCCTACAAACATTTTGTAAAACAAATTACAACACCAATCTTAGAATCCTCACAGATAACACAACTGCAATAGCAGTCCTAAATCATATGGGGACTAGCCAATCAGCCCCTTGCAATCGCCTAGGAAGAAAAATTTGGGAATGGTGCATCGATCGCCAAATATGGCTCAGTGCTGCCCACACCCCTGGGGTTTATAATATCAAGGCCGAGAACCAACGATAATGTACCAGTCAAATCCAAGAGCGCCCATCCCCCCCCCGGGCAAACCCCCGGCCATTTGACTTTTTTTAAAAATATTGGTCAAATGCCCACTATGTGGGCAGTTTATACGGTCAAATGCACAGAGCGTCAAATGCCCCACCGTCCGGGCAAGGAGTTTTCAAAGTAACTAGTTAAAAGAATTTTTACAACGTTTCACACCTTTTAATGTAGCAATTTATACAAATTTTTATTTTATACAGTAAGCCCACATTGGACAAACCTTTTCAAAAACGCAGAGATGCCCCAACAAAACAGATAATATAACTGTAAAATTTCCCGTGCGCTTTCATGGCGACGGAATATTATAAAATATGACTATAAAAAATTACTTTACCTTTCGATACGAGCTCGGAAAGTTTCCTGCTAAAACGCCTTTCAGGATTTCCTTGTCCGAGCTCCACACTTTAAACAAAGGCATCTGAACTCCAGAATAATGAATATTTATAACGAAAGAGGTCAACCGAGCCAACAGACACAACAGCAAAACCACGTGGAAACTACCGGAAAAGAATGGTTTACGAAATCCTTTACCTTGCGACCGCTGACCTACGTTTTTGTCGAAGTCAAATGCCTGCCCCGTCGGGCCTCGTTTCACGTCAAATGCCCCACTATGTGGAGCTAACCACTAGTCAAATGCTCGGGGTATGCCCGGGGGGGGGGGGGGGAGATGGGCGCTCTTGGATTTGACTGGTACATAACACGTACGGAATGGATACTTGATACCGCCTCCCTCGGCAATGCACTGTCGCAACTAAGCTTGCGCCCGACTATAGACCTTTTTCGCATCACGGTTAAATAATCAATTTCCTCAATACGAAGACACCTTGAGCCCATAGAACTAGTTGCTTACAAACACGATGAAAACGAAACAGCCTATGCGTAGTTTCGCACATAAAGCGTTATCTGCATATCACTATAAAGGAGCTCAGGCCGGGGACACAACTGTCAACTTCTTATTAGTTTTATCAAACCACATAATCCGGTCTCAGGAAAATGGGTCAAGTCCATTCTTGACAATGCGGGCATTGATGTCACGAAATTCTCCGGAAATAGCGTTAGACCCGCAGCGGCTTCCTATGGAACGAAAACTCCCTGGTCTTTACTCTCCAAGAAATACTTTTAAAAGGCCGGCGGCTGGTCTAATGCGCAAACATTTGCTACCTACTATAATAAGCCTATAGAGAGCAACTTTGGTGCAAGCATTTTAGAACATTTTCAGGGTACTCCTCCTAGTTTTATATCTGTTTACCCGTAAGTTTGTTCGATAGAAGATACCATTTCGCATGCATGTAACGTATGGCCATCTGTGACCAAATAAAGCTGTTACCGTTTATACGATGGTACAGCTACTTCCTCGTGTTTCCAGGGCTTCCAAATCTCATGTAACTCCGTAGTGACTCGGACTGATGTCGAGGTAGAATTCAAAAATTACACGAGACTTACCTAAGTGGATGTTTGATTGGAATTCTTCTTTTCTATAGACTCCCTCATCACTATTATTTATCTTGTATTGTATAGTTACCATGAACTACAATGTATTAGTGATGGAAGCAATAAATTGAAATTGAACATGCCCAGCCCTTGCGGTTTTTCCCTCCCGTAATCCTTCGTTCCTTTTTTCTCCACTTGAAAGTACTGCTTTCAAGATACGTGTAGCTTTCATTTGAATGGTACAACTTCGGGCTCGAAACTTTAGGACATCAAGAAAACTGAAAGTGATAATCGAGGTCAACGGGATGGGTTAACTTCTCCACTCTCGCGTGCAGACATCACAAATGTCACGCGCTAGATTTGGGAAGCGATAATATTAAAAAGATAAAATTCTCGTTTCGTAAGAAGATAGCCAAGTAGTGAACAGTCAGGACGATACAGGTATATTAAAGATTATTGCTCTTTATTTGAAGTGTTTTGAAAGGTTTAAAGAAACTATTTAGTTGCCTTTCATGCATGATCAGTTTGCGTTACAATATGTTGCTCCAGGATGCTGGAATTCTCGGCGCAGTCGAACAGCCTCCTCCTCTTACAGCGCCACTATACAGCTTCCTCTAGCGGACATCCTTAAGGCTGGGGGATGGTCTAACGCTCGAACATTTGCTGAACACTAATAAGTCCATTAGTGGCAACCTCGGACAAACCCTATTGAATCATTTTGACTCCGGTGTTCAGGTTACCGTTCTTCTTATAATCACCGGAAATGTAATCGTATCTATACATCGTCTAGATATTCTGAGTTGACAACATATTTGTCACGCCACTTTTCGTTTGGTTCTATTAAAGTCCAATTGTTGTTGTTTTATTGGACGTCCTGTTACGTCTCCTATTATGACTTCGTACCTCACTAATATTTGGTACGTTGCATGACCCTGTACGTTGGAGCTCACAGTACACATGGTACTCCGCAGTGACTTAAGACTGATGACAGATAGAATTTTACAATTAAACAAGTTCTGTAAGTTGACGTTTGATTTGAATTCCATCCTGTCATCAGTCCGGAACGAAGGAGTAACATGCCCTTCCTATTGGCATTTACCCATCCCTTCTCCTTCGTTCCTGAGACCTCCAACAAGCCCTTTCTTTAAATAATGGCTCAATAAGCTAACGTGCGTGCTTCTCATGTTACTCCTTCGTTCCGGACTGATGACAGGATAGAATTCAAATCAAACGTCAACTTACAGGTAAGTCTCGTTTAATTGTTTAGATACTATGATAAGAACACAAGAGTCGAGTAGCATATTTTTTGAAAGCGGTTTATCGAGCGCATGTTTGTGGCCTGACAAAGCGATATATTCCTACGTTGACGATTTAGTTAACTACGATTTTAGAGAACGTTAGAAGAGAGAGCAATTTATTTGGCCGTATTTTATCAAAAATTCAAGCTCTCGTTATTTTGTTTATTCTGAATTGGAATGATTCTTTTGTAGCGCACGTTTGTGGCCTGACATAGCTTAATTTAGTGAACTAAGACTTCAGACAACGTTCCAAGAGATAGAGAGCAATTTATTTGGCTGTATTTTATCAAAAATTCAAGAGTTCTTGAGACATCATTTTAACCTAAACCGTTTATCTCAATAAAGGTTAATAAACAGGTCGATTTTAATTAAATGCGTCATTAAAAAGAAAGAAATATTTCCAGAATTTCTATATAAAATAAAGTAGATATTTACAAACGAAAGGAAAAGAAATGTAATTCAGTGTGAAATATAGATTTGGGTTATTAGAATTCAGAGTTTTTAAGTTTAGGTATTAGTTCAAAACGCGTTTTTAGAGGAAAATATAACAACATATGTTATAATCATGATATTATTAGAAAATAAGTATTTGATATCAAAGATGAAATCTGAAAACCTAAGGAAAGAAGCGGACGCATTTTGCCTGTTTACACGATCGCTGTTTTGAAAAATGCCCTGGCATTCAGTTAGGTAACATTCATACTGTTTAATTCTCTTCTGCATAGCAATGATTTCTGCGGCCTACGATTATGGCAGTTTTCATGTTTTAAGGGAACATGAGTTTCACCAATAAACTTATTGTTCGCTGTGGCATGTACATCATTATAGGTCATTCCCTGTTTTAGTAACAATGCACGTTCACTAGCCGGGTTCTCATGTTTCGTGAACTTTGTAATGAAACGTTTATTTATATGTATTTACTGCTGGCATATTAGCAGCATGAAATTCGGTGGGAGTCTTTCTGGCTTTATCTGGATGGGAAATTTGGAAAAAGTATGAATATTCCCTTTATAATTATTATGTCAGATCAACTTGCAATTCCAGTACTAGGCCTTTGGAAATCGATCGGTCCGGTAGAGATGAATCATCATTCGTGCGCTTGAATTGGATAACATCCTTTACGATGTGTGCTTAATATTTCCCAATCAGTTGTAAAAATGAACTGATATTGTTTATAGCATTACGTTCCAAAGAAAGGGAAGAGAGAGTTTAAGGTAAGTAGTAGCATTGTTGCTGTACAGTGTGGAATCCATCGTACAACGGGTGCTTGAAAGTGATCAGAAAGAATTTCACAAACGCTGTATGTACATGTGAATAAAAAAGTTTTATTTTATCAAGCGACAATAAGTGTGTAATCAGTAGAAAATTTCTTCTGATTCTTGTACAGTGTATATTTCAGGATTACATGTACTGATTTTGCCGGTTGGTCTTTAATCTTGGTTTGTAATTTTTGTTCATTTTAAGGCTCAAACATTTAAGGCCTCATTTTGGTTCATTTTGGTCTGTTTTTTTTTTTTTTTTGGGGGGGGGGGGGGGGGGGGGGGGCTACGGGCCTAGATTTTAGTTTTCCTTATGGGTGGTTTAATATATCTGGTATTCCGTCGAACTGTGAAATGGTTTATTTCGCTTCACGATCCATTTATATACAGTAGTATAAAATGAGACAGGCAAAAGTCGTAAAAAGTATTTTTAAAAAAGCCTTTAGAATAGCTTTCTAAAGTAGGTATACATTAGATCACCCTAGGAATATATGACATGTTGCTCGATAATATTGGTCCTTGATCATTTCAGCAGGGTTTCATGTTCACAAAAGAACTGATTAGAATTATTTTATCTGTCTATTATCCATGCCTTCATTGTAATAGCTCTCCTGATGTATATTAGGGTTTCTTTAATTTGGCTTAGACTCGTTTGTTAGATCGGCTGAAATTTTTATTCTGATCGTTGTGAAAATATTACTGAGAATCAGAAAATTTCTTAGGCCGTGATTTAGTGTCTATTTTAATAGACTTAAATAGTCTATAGCGTGCAAGACTTGTGAGAAAGTGTTTCTTCACGGATGTAGTCTAAGATCCAAGAATGAAAATGCTGTGCATGTCTTTATTGGAAACAATACTTCTTGAGGTTAATTATTCTGTTGTAGAGTAGTGTCTTGTGTCTTGTGCTTGACAGAACATAATTTAAACAACCCAGGTTTAGATAAAAATCACTAACGGAAATGGTCTCTCGGACAGGAACCACCATTTAATAAAAAGACTGGTGGTCTCTTTATGTACCCCCACTCGCCCCACCTAAAAAGATGGTGTCTTGTTCTCATAGCCCCCGTTCTATCAGGAGTAGAAACTGAGAGAACGATAAAAATATTCCTGTGCCGTTTTACTAGCAATGCAAGCTTCATGCCGACAGAATATTAAACTCTCATCTCTGATTTTTAGGCCAAAAGAAAGGCGTCCATTACACTCATTAGATAGGCGGTATGCTGTGTAACCCCCTATCCCTACACAGGGTGGGTCCTCGTCGAGTATACTTGCTATGATCACTTCCCTAAGAGCCACCATCTGTAAAGTGATGCTGGCATTTTTGCTGCAGCAAATGACAATTGAAAGCTAGTAATTAATTGTATGAATGATAACAGTTATAGAAAACTTGCTCAATCTCTGAGCTGGACAACAAATCGAGATTTTGTTACCATGTACATGTGTTACACTCTGTTAAAAACGACGAGAATGCCATTATTTTATAAGTGGTGGTGCATGTCTAGGGAAGAACTCAAACAGTAAACAATATTCCGACATAATATGACAGCACTGCGTGACGGGAAAAAACTTACAGGAGATAGCCCAAAGGGCACTTTGATTATTAACTTAAATAAATCCCCGTTTTCCCACCCAGTTGAAATTTATGATGTTTTTGTGTATAAGAAAGGCGATTATTACTCCAGTAAAAATGAAGGTGACGAAAAAAAGTTTTACACGTTGGCAATCCATCCTTTCCTGACCCTGTTCAGCGACTTTTCAGTTTAAAACTATAAACAAATCTGCATAAGTGGTTTTTATCTTACCTCTTACCAATGGCGTTGGCAGTTTTTCTGTAGCATTTTTCTTTCATACCGATCAGAGGTTAGATTTTTTTTATTCCCCCACCCTCCCCTCCCCTTCGGTCCACTTCCTTCCCCTTCCCTGCTCGGGTTTGCAGGACTTGGTCAGCGGGAGGACTGGTTCGAGTTTTCACGACAACCGATTCCGCCATTTTTGCCCGTAGCGTCAGCACAGAAAATTTATTATATTTCGTCGATTCAGAGTCCTGTTTAGTGACAAAAAGCTGGCGAAATTGCTTTGCAAACTGTCCTTTTCGCGGCTAACTTACGATATAGCGCAAAGAAGTCTGCTTAGAGTGTACATGTAGTTTCCCGGTCATGTGCCGGTCGCGAGGAAAGCCGGAGAAACTTGGAAAGGACAAGAAAAGCTGGAAAAGGTAAGCGATTTAAGTTTTAAATTACATGTAGTAAGTTTAACTTTTAACCTAATGTCCAACTGGACAGGGTTCAGGGTAACCTTTTGGGGCGATTGATTATTAGTTTCTATTTGATAGAGCAGTTTTCAATTGAGTGTCGAAAGTATTACACAATTGCTTTGGTTTTGCATTGCTACGCTTTGTGATTGGCTAAAAAATCTCGCGCCACTTTCTCGACCAATCAGAAGTAAAACCAAAACCAATCATGATTTGCTCGCACGCATTTTCCCGCGCTTGGCGCCGCCGACATGTAATTGCTTTGAGCTCTGATTGGTTCATTGGATTGTTTACGACTGCTGTGATTGGTCAGAGTAATTACTTTGGTTTTGGTTTTACGGCACTCAATTGAAAACTGCTCTATTGTGCACATCTAAGTAGTTTAAAATTATTATTAAAGCGTGTTTGTTTATTACAAACAGATAGGCAAAAGTCTGCGACTCTGAGCGCTGAAAAAATTAAATATCACAGGGCGTAACATGTCGATCAAAATCGATCATCGAAAACGTAGTCGATAAGTCGACAGTACTCGATATTTGTCGTTAAACTCATCATCAATAGATGAGCTTGGGAGCTGGTGCCTAGAAAGCTGGTGGGGGCCTTATGCGATTTCAAGGCAAGCAAGAGGTTATCCATGGCAACCCTGAGAGCGGGAGCCACCCCTACGTGCAGCCCCACCAGGGCACCGTCACACTGATAAATCAGTGGAAACTTACCTAATCTGATACTTACCCAAGTCCACCGGCTGACAATGGGTGGGCGGGGCGGGGCAAGACTCCGCGATGATTCGTTTAACAGCAAGGCAATGGTTCTAATAGGAGCAAGGATCCGCAAAGATCGCAAACGCTTGTATGTGATCCGCAAAGGTCAGCAAACGCCGCGCAGGACATGTACTGTCACGAAGCAAACCGCTGACTGCGTCGACTCGAGTTTAACTTTGCCTAAATTGCATTTAGCCACATTTAAACTCATCATCAATAGATGAGCTTGGGAGCTGGTGCCTAGAAAGCTGGTGGGGGGCCTTATGCGATTTCAAGGCAAGCAGGGAGGTACCCAAGGCAACCCTGAGAGCGGGAACCACCCAAGACCACCATTCTCCACGTGCTTGGAGAAGGAGGGACACGAGGACAGGGTGACATGGAACCTCCAACCCCAAACCTCTCCAAGCACCAACCTCTCACTCTTGTGTGAGCACATACCGCAACGGTTGCAACATCAGAAATCCCGATATGTGAACCATTGGGGCCAGATGAAGAAAGCCAAAGTTGTACTACTGGAACAACAGGAAGCCTGGACAGATGTGAATGAAACCACCCTTGACAAAGCCTTGATTTCAGCGTGTTGACAGGCAGAAGAATAAGCAAACACATGTCGTCCAAAGCCAATGTCGCTAAACAGCCAGATGAGCATGCATCAACAACTGAAGGATCGTGATGATGCGGTCTGTTAAGGGTAACCAGGTAGTGGAAGGGGAGCCCTAGCAATGCGTTAAACCCAAATCGCACGTTGCAAACTTGGGAAGTGCTGTAATTCGCAAGCCTGACCTCTGCATTTTTATACTGTTTCCTCGCCAACTTCAGATCCATGACTTCGTAGGCGCTGCCCGTTTTGAAAACTGAGGCAATGCAAAATGGATGTGCGTCAACTTTTGTGTTAAATCACGGAGTGCCCCGGTGTTTAAAACTAAAAGCAACATGTGCAGGGCGATACATGACACGACCTTAAGCATGTTGTTCTCACAGTGAAGCCCTTCGCAAATGAGCAGGGAGAGTCTGCAACGATTTACCGGAACACACAAACCATAAGCAGGATCAGCAAAAACCAATGTAAACCAATCAGCAATGAGTCGCAAGGCATCGGTGTACCAAAGAGGTCGTTTCTGCTTCTTTGCTCATTCGTTGAAACATTTGTTTGTGTTGCAATACATCTACAAAAAATTTGCACAGCAAATATTTAGCAAAGATCAGCAAGCGAAAAGAGCTCAATATGTGGCTCGTGTACCTTTTCCATGAGACTCAATACGGACATGGGCCCAAACCGCCAAATGCTTGAAATCCTTGAAACCCTTTGGTAACATTGCAATCAGTTTGCGACAATTCGCTAAGTCCAAATTTATCCGTAAGGATCTGGCGGCACTCCGACGAGTTTTGAATGAGCTCGACATGCATGCATCCCATGATGAATTCAATGTGGCCGAGGACCCAAAATGCGAGTCCTGCTGAACAAGATGGTGTGTGAAGTTGGCATCCAACCAGGTCTCAAAGAAAAACAAGATGACATAGCTGAACTGAGGGCATTTTGCTTGCTTTCATCCTTTTTTGAAGACTGCAAATCGGTGAAAATCCTATGGCAGCGAAGCAACGAGTCACCCACAATTCACGAAAACTGCAAGCACTGCTGAGTGAAAGGCCAGACAAGGCTGGTCGCAGGCAGGTCTCGAAGACAACCTACCTGAACTGACGGCAGTATGCTGGTTTTCATCCTCTTTTGCAAAGGCTATGAATCAAAGAACAATCCCATGGTAGCAATGCAATGAGTCGGCCACGAGTTGCAAAGCCCAAAATAGACCCTCAAAAATCCATAACAAGCAACTGAGTCGCGAACGAACTTGAAATGGGGCCTGTGAGCCGTTTCGATGAACTTGGTACAACTTGGTATTCTGGCAAACTGCCAGACTGTGCTTTGTTTCCCTGCCAATGACAGTTAGAAGCCTACGTCATTGCTAAATGCCCGAAAGGTTAAAGCTGACCAAGCAAGAACGAACCTGCCAAAGTACATACATATCCACATAATTGATTTGGTGACGCAGGTCGGTTACCGGCATTATGCTTTTGTGAGGGTTTCTAGCCATCCTCCGTTGCAATGGGGACAAATGACTGAACATCCCTTGGTAGCAAAGCAATGAGTTCACCGTGACTCACAAAGCAAAATTGATCCGCAAAGATCAGCAAGCAAGCGAATTAGTTGCGAACGAGCTTGAAGCCTACGCGCCCATGCTGAAAGCAAGCCCAGATAAAGCTGGTCACCAGGCTCTAAATGAAGATAACATGGCAGTACCGTGGATATCATCAGGCTGAAAAGGCGATGAAGTAGTAAAGCCCCATGGTAGCACAGCAATAAATCCGCCAAGATCCACAAAAATCAATAAGTACGCAAACAAGATGCAAACGAGCTCCTAAGGCATCCGTAGAGTCCCCGGCAGGTCACCAAACTGGTCACAAAGCAAATCAGCCATGTTAGATTTACCCTCTCAATGTTTATTTATTTATTTATTTTTGTACGCCTGTACGCCTATTTTCAACCAACAGCATTTTTTTGCACCAAGTTTCCCACCAGGTCTTTGCCTTGCCTTCCTGGGGACCAGTGATCTTAGCTGCGTATGTCAATGACAACGGGTATCTTACGTAAATCTATTGTATTCAGAACCCTTTTGAATTCGCTCTCTTGCTACCTGCCATGAACGTTTCTGTATTCATTTTATGGACACAAGTTTTCTGCAAGCGGCTTACCGGTAAACAAAA
Organism: Cladopsammia gracilis; assembly: GCA_022457155.1. Taxonomy (NCBI): domain Eukaryota; kingdom Metazoa; phylum Cnidaria; class Anthozoa; order Scleractinia; family Dendrophylliidae; genus Cladopsammia; species Cladopsammia gracilis. The sequence goes on along the minus strand of JAJGOT010000185.1, from coordinate 968,503 downwards.
TTCCACAAACGAACGTCTTCGCTCAATGTATTCCTGTTGTGTGTTTTGGCATTATTATAAAATTGCGAAACAAGCGGCGCCGTCGACTGTCTCGGAATTTAACACTAAATAAATAAATAAATAAATAAATAAATAAATAAATAAATAAATACAAAATTGGCTTTCGTTTTCAGTGAATTATCCTTAAATGTGTAAACAATTAGCAGATTCGATATTGAACGAAATCCCCAATCTGCCATTAAATATTTATACGAACTCAGAAGCGTGTTTGCTGCTTGAAATGAAAATTCGATCTTACAGCAGATCTCGTTGCCTAGCACGTGACCGAGATCTGCCGTGAAGCTAGAGAAATCGTCGTTCTCGGAGCGATTGTCATTGTGCACATGTTATGGACAAGTTTATACGCGATGATTGCCTGCCCGATTTAGCGCTCCGATGAGAAATTGTCATAAATCGGACCTTCCATTCTAAACAAACATGACCACAACAACCTTTGAACGGAGCCATGATGATTTGCGAGGCCATTTATATGTGCAAAGAGTATTTAAGCTCACTGTAATTTGAGTCTATACATCGGATAGGAAAGTTAAACGCGAAACAAAAAGTCAGAGAAGAACAGCAGAAGCGACTGATGCGCAACGGCTGCAACAAACGGGTCTGTAAACAAACATAAATATCGACAAACAACAAAAAGAGCGAGGAGCATACCTTGCATGTACGGACCATTTACCTGACTCAATCTCGCCCGCGAACAATCGAGGCCACGGATAGCATATTGTTGCTCGCTTCCCCAAAGGTTTCGGACTATGTATGAAAGCTGAAAAGAACTTTTAACTACTCATAAAATCAAAACTATTAACGATATAGGGCTAAGACATCGTCCGCTAAATGATAATTCATTAGTCTTTCTTGTGTCAATGTCAGAGGTTAAAACGTTCAAATTGACGGATTATTACAAATGAAAAATAATGATCAAACGGTAACGGTTGCGTGACATAAAGTCTGTGAAAACCTCGAAATACATTGCACCCTAAGCGGCCAAATATTATTACATAGGAAAGCGTTTTAGCAATGTTACGTTATAAGTTAATGTTAATACGTGTTATTTCTGAGTTCAATAAAAGTTTTCTGGAACGACGCTTCAAAGTGCAGGTCCACGAAAAACATCACGTAGATGGACAATGAACGTGGATCCGAAACGAGAAAATGTCGTTTAGAAGTAACTTGATTGAGCTTTGAATGATATACTAACAACACAAGCAAACAGAAAAAAAAACTTGAAAAGCGAATAAAAACGATTATTGGTATATTTATTATCTCTGTGTTAACGACCTGTCAAACTTGCGTGACCTCGCATGAGTACTTCTGCAAACATTACTATACTCCGCACCTAAAAGCACTCAAAAAATAGCTTTTAAAAGGTCTTTCATTTCGATTACAGTGGATTGTGGCTGAGCAGAGGACCCTGTTATAAATCTCTAATGTAAAGGATTTTCCTTATTTTGAACAATACTCCATTTGGAAACAGTTCTAAAAACATAAATCTAATTATCTTCTTTATATTTCGTACTTTTCGTGGAGTAATGTTTGATTTCTACTCAAATGAAACCGAAACAACCGGATTGTTCATTCCAACAAGCCCTTATAACAAATACATTAACATTGGCCATTTTGCTTTCGTTTACATTGCTTTCAACAGGTATATAATTCACCATATATGAATGGAGTAATGTCGCACGTTCGTGGAGTAATGTTACGGTGAAAACCGATGACTGATAATTAAATTACTCTTTAGCTTAATATGTTGTCCAACATAACTGGGCAACACAGTGTCCATAGGGTACCAAGTGCAATTGTTCTGCTGGAGGAATTTGCCCCCAGAAATGTAGACATTTCCATCTTACATTTAACATCTCTGTATTCAGGATTAACTCGACTAACAACGTTCTTTGAAGGTCTGAATATTCAATTTTAACTTAATTATCCTGTTCTGTCATTGACCAAAGCAACTACTAATAGTTCGATATTCATGCTAGACACCGTCACAAAACAATTCATACTATGATAATGTATTTTACGCCTTCAATTGTTGTAGAAAAAGACGTTATCCGTAAACCACACCCAAGTAATCTTCAACACAACCCAAGACAAAATTAGTTGGGACGGCTTGTAAAACGCTAAAAAATGACACTACCTTTGGGTTTCAGCTCAATTAAAGGCGCGCACAACGCTTTTTATAGCCCCCCTCTCCTCCAAATCCAATGTTGAAGACGTCTATACAAAAGACAGTGTAAGTTAAGTATTTGCGTTAACAGCAACTTTGAAAGAGGGTGGACGAGGGGGGAGGGGTGAGGAAAACAAGGAACCTTCCCAACACTTTTGTCTTTGGTTGTAGTCTCATTCGCGACGGCAACGAATCAGTGTAACGAACAAATGAGCTGCGAACGAGCTCGAAGTGCGGCCATCCAGACTCGCAAAGCAAACGTGGATCTGCACAGATCAGCAAGCAAGCAACAGAATAGCGAACGAGCTCGAAGTGCGACCCAAGCGCCCCTTCGATAGCATTAGTCATTCGTGACTCGCAAAGCAAACGTTGATCCGCAAATATTAGCAAGCAAGTACACGAGCGGCGAACGAGCTCGAAGTGCGACCCAAGAGCCCCTTCGACAGACCCTCGATAGCATGAGGCATTCGTAACTCGCAAAACAAACGTTGATCAGCAGCAAGTAAACGAGCGGCGAACGAGCTCGAAGCGCGGCCCAAGCGCCCTTCGATAGCATGATTCATTTGTGACTCGCAAAACCAAACGTTGATCCGCAACGATCAGCAAGCAAGACTCCACGATGATTCGCTTAACAGCAAGGCAATGGTTCTAACAGGAGCAAGGATCGGCAAAGATCGCTAAGACTCGTCAAGGATCCGCAAAGATCGCAAACGCTTGTATGTGATCCGCAAAGGTCAGCAAACGCCGCGCAGGACATGTACTGTCACGAAGCAAACCGCTGACTGCATAGACTCGAGTTTAACTTTGCCTAAATTGCATTTAGCCACATATAATTGTCAATCGACAGGTTTAATTTGTCGATAAAAGTCGATAATCACAAGATTTTCATGGCTACGAAATTAACCAAACTAATAATGGCTCGAACGACTTTTCTATGGAAGCATAAACCGCTCTGAGGTAAATCTTTACGGCAATAAACTTACATTAAAAAAAAACTGAGCAACCAAGTGGTCTGTTATTCAATGTAGAATTGAATAAGGCCATCCCCTTTTTTTCCGTTTACCGTCGAATGCGTTTCCTAATTTTGGGTCGGTCGGTCGGATTAAAAAAAAAATCTTAAAAAATAAAATGCAGGAGCAATCTGGAACTAGAAGGCCCGGTACCCAAGCATCATTGCCGTGGAGCATGGAAAAAACGAGACGTGGTTACAAAATCAACATGGCGGCAATGGAGGAAGAAAAGATCGATGTCGTGGTGAAACTCAGCCGAGAAAAGCGAAAACAATTGATATTTCAGATTAAAAGTGAACAAATGTTTCACTAGGTCATTTATACCTTCCTCGTAACTTTTTTTTTTTTGAAAACGCAAAAATATGGGTCGGTCGGACGACGGTAAACGGAGAAAAAAAAGGGGCGGCCTAATCACCTTAAGAAATGATAAACCAAGATAAACAGTGGTTCGTTCAGTGCTTGATGGACCCCAAAAAGCCGTTAAATTCTGTTAAAATTGATAAGCGCTGGAGTTTAATCAGGTTTTATGAGAACAGGACAGAAGCAGCGTGATCACAGTGTGACAGAAGACGGCGATCAAGAGGTAGCATGAAACTGAGATGCATAAATCACCGATAAGACGTAAAATGATTTGACATGAAAATGAATCACTTTATTGGAAGAAAAGAGTAATTTCTGATTTGAGCTTCCAATTACAGTGTAAAATCGGTAAAATAAAGTCTTGACATAGCCGATCCTGCTTCGTTTATCCGCGTTCGCCAACAGCGATCGATTTTTATAGACTATCAAAATTATCAAGTGAACATGTTATGCCCTGATATCAGCTCGATAGTAGCTTTCGTGGTAATTTTCGAAGTTAATACATATGCTACATGTATACGGTAAGGTTTTAAGCTTGCTCTCAACATGTTTTGTCCGTCATGCAAAAATGTTTAAAATATTTTAAAATCTGTTTGCTCTTCAATTCTTGGACTTCAAACTTAGTATGGAAAATTATAACCAATCTGTGGATTTCAAATGGATTTGTAGCATTTAGGGAAAATGTCACTGTATTGCTGTCATTGCTACACAATGGATATTTCTGTCATCCTAAGATGTGTTAATTACCACAGTGACGCTGCTGGGGGGGGGGGGGGGCAAAAATTTTCTAACATTGATTTTTTTTGTAATACTTTTGCTACAGCTTGGTAATAAGTAACTCATGTCAGGGCCAGGGTAGTGTTTAAACTAGCCACAATGTGTATTTATGCTAATCACATGTCCCCGGATAAATAAATGAATTAAAAAAAAAATGATTGCAAAAAAATGGAGGTGACACCAACTTTTATTTAGCAAAGTTAATGCAATGGCTACCATCCGTTAATGTGGTTAGTTTTCTTCCTCTGTGCACGGCTGAGTTGTATGATGTAGCATGACATTGTGACATAAACTGTATGTGCAGTAAGGATGCACATAAACAATAAGTACTAACATGCAATTAAAAGTTTTCTATTTCAACAGACTGTTGAAGAGGCATCCCTTGGTACAGTATATTCAGTATAAGCATAAGGTGGATTTTCTACGACTGAAACAGTAAATGGAATTTTTTCCAATGACTAAAATATTTTCACTTAATAATGATACTGTCTGTTTGTAAAAAGCGTTGTAGTGTAATTATCTGACCTTCCCTTTAAATCATTAAAGGGTCAGTCTCACGTAACCAGGGTACATTGCTTTCTGAGGTTCTGTTCTGAGGCCACCCAGTGATTATTGCAAAAATTTAAGGTTCTATTGAGGTACATGTACATTGAGACATTGGCAAACTGGATTTCTTTCTTTCTTAAAAACATGAAAACAAATAGTAAATTAAAGTAATAAACACTTGATGGATAGGACATTCTTCTAAGCATTATGAAAATGTTCTTACTTTTTTCTAAAGCTTTGACATCTTCCAAGTGAATGTACACTGGTTGATATAGGGAAGATATGGAAAGTGACAATAGTTTAATAATAATGACCAGTACATTTTGTCAAATCAATTACCTTTTATGTGTGTCAGAAAGTCTTTTTAATGTATTATCATTACTCGTGGCGGAGCACACGAGTTGTAAATCCGGCTGTGCTTTTTCGTGTCACATTAGCGCATGCAAATTTATGCACGCATATTTAAGTTTATGTCGACGACTATATGGCTTTCAGCCATGAAATACATACCGAAAAATCTCTCTGTGTGTTGACTTGAGAATCAAAATAAAGAATTACAGCGTACAATTGCACGTTTTCAAGACAATACAAGGCGTTCATGGATGGATAGGACCTTTTGATATTGTGTTCGCCGCTTATTCCTGTGGGATTTTTGCTCCGGTAAGTTTTGCGTTTTATATAACTTGCTATTTGCTTACCGATCGAGCTTAAGTGTCGGCTACTGAATGTAGTGAATGTAGTGTAGTCTTACTTTTAAACCCGTGTATACGTGAAAGCGTAATGAACGGGTTATCGGTAACGGTGGCTAAGTAAAACTCACTCACTCACTCACTCACTCGCTCGCTCCTTCGATCAGCTGTAAACTTAGTGAGTAAATGCTTTGTTACGAATACGTTTCGTAACAACAACAACGTGAATCCAGCGATAACAATAATTAATTTGATGTAAACGAATATAGACAACAATAAGCTTACAGATGTTTCGCTTTTGAAGTTTTTAGTGCAACATCAAAATCGATCTAAAAGGATTTTGCCGCCGAAACACGCGTTTCGTTGCGCGTATCTTCCTTAAAATAATAAAATTTAGTGTCATTTGAGCATGTGTTCCTCTATAGCCTAGTGGATTGATGTTATGGCTTAGCCCCGGAAGGCTCGAGTTCGAGTCTCGCTCAAATCCATTTCTTTTTTCTTATTTTTTTCTTTTTCCCGACTGGACATTCTGAAAGTGATGCACTGTTTTTATTCGTTCGTCAAAAATCCTTACGTTTAATTTTTTTAAAAAAAAATATCGAACCATGTCATTGTGAAAACGTAAGCTTACGGCAATATTGCGTTACGCGTTAGCATTCTTCTTCACGGGTTGGCTCTTAAGAGCCTTTCATTAATAGACATAATTTTAAGCTTATGTTTCTCACTAAAAGCATTCAAAACACTCGGGAATCGATGCTGCAATGAGTTAAAGGCGCCGCGAGTTCAAGCTGTGTACAGCTTCTTGTTGAAATTAAAATAAATATGTATTTTTTTAAATACTGCTGTATTATAAATCAATGTATATGGTGTTATTTTGCATCATGCATGTAGCATTTGACATTACAAATATGCACCAAAACAAGTGCAAATACAATGTATGATACATTATTATTCGACATAGCATTGTAGAGAGTGCAAATATGCATCAAAACGAGTGCAAATATGACACGTTATTACACTCTTCTGACCGTGCACTAGGAAAAACAGCTACAAAAACTTAGCCTTCAGGAGAATATTTCTGCCGTATAATAAACATTTATTCAGTAAAAAGTTGTGTAATACAGCTGGGCATTTTTACTAGTCAGTAAATACTCAGCCGTATTACACAACTTTACGCTGAAAAACCTCTATTTACTATTAAGGGTAAGCGCATTTTTTTGCTGCCCCCTCAAACTCTATATATTTAGTATGAATCCTCCCAACACCACAATTAGCACCTTTGAAAACCAGGCCATGTGGTGTACACATGTTTATTTGCAGGATTTACTTGAATGGCGGAGATTTTGCTTCAACGTTGTTGAAGTTCTTTTCTGGACTATAGTCTATGGAATATGTTAAATTAATTATAATATATTATTTCCGGTTTCACTTGTAATAATAATAATAATAATAATAATAATAATAATAATAATATTTTATTTTATTTTATTTTATTTGCTTTTGCTTCTGTTTTTCTGCCGTAAGGATCAGTTTGCTGTTTCTTTTGTTTCACTTCAAGTATTAATACTGATCTAGGTCTGGAAACCTAGATCCGGCCATTCTCTTGCTCATTCTATGTTTTTTTTATAATTATTCATTCATAATTGGGCTTTTTCTGTTCGCCGCGGTTCTATTCACTCGTCATCGCTACAATTCCGCTGGCCAAAAATTTCCACTTTGGCTTTGACGGTGAAATTGGAAATTGTCAGGAATTGAAACAAAGCGTAGACGACCATATGAAACATGGAAAACCTCCGCGTCCACAATCTGAACGTTACGATCCACAATCCATTATTCATAGTCCAGTTTACATTGCACATTACACGTTCCATATCTCAAAGTCACGATTCCACCATACACATTCTAGAGTATTTCACATTCCACAGTCCATAATCTACAGTAGTCCGGTCCTGAATACAATTTTTTACTCTGATGGGATTGGTACCTAGCAGAAAACGTTCCGTGTTTCTGTTGTTCTTTGGTTAAAAAAGTCTTGAAATCACCACTACACACGGTGAGGACTGCTAAAACATAGGCATTATATTGTGAAGAGTCGGCGAAAAAAAATTAGAATAAAATTAACAATATTCTTATGAACACGAGAGATCGTTGTTTCGCTCTTTTGTATGCCTTGCAGAAAAATAACTCATATTTCAACAGAATCTGCTTCAAGTTGTATGCTGTGTATAACAACAACGTTCACCTTGACAGGGAAAGTGTGGGTAGACTAGTACAGTAATTTGACAAATATATTAGAAATGCGCATGTGTAGGAAACATTTGTCTGAAGCAAACGTTATAATAAGAAGCCTGATATGGCCAAGAATTATTCCTTGCACTTAGTCCGTATTCGTGGAAACCACTTTTGTACTTCTGATTGTTTTATAAAGAAAGCTACTACAGCAGCGATTAATCCTTCAGTTATAAATATCCTTAGTGACTTAATATATGTGTAAAGAGCGTAGGCTTGGATAAATTCTGCTCGTGAAATGCAATGCTCGTAAAAATCGCTTATTCTGCTCGATACCCGAAACATTTTCGACCCTTCAATTTGGGCCTTACGTATTTTCGCAAATATGTAAGAGAGCCTGGGCCTAACCCGTAGTACTAATTAGATATTCATTATGTATAGCTAAATTGTAACTCATCTTGTACAATGTCATTAGTTCATATTAGTCGAAACGGTGATTTTTTTTACAAAAAAAAGAACATCCAACAAATGCATAAAGACTGTGTAAAGACAGGAAATTATCTATCTATTGTTGCCATATAGTTTTCAATTATTCTTACAACTGTTATGCATGTCATTAGTGTTATTGATTGCCCGTTATTACTCATGCGCGTAGCGGCATGAGGTAAGGTTTCGGCTCCGTTTTTCTTGTTATTTTTATTATTATTATTATTATTATTTTTATTTTTTGTGTCACGATTTTGCATGCAAATTTATGCACGCATATTTTAAATTGTACACTTCCGGTTCATAGCTTTTCCACTACACTTCCTGTTTAGTGACTTCCGGCTACTCTCACTTCCGGTAAAAGAGCGTTACTCAAGTGTCACGACAGCGTCTCCTACAACCCTACTTAAATTAGCAATGTTCATGTTTGATATATATAAGTCTTAGAAGAATCATTCCCTTCATTGTGGTACAGCCTACTTACGCATGCGCATGAGTATAGGCTGCTAGGAGCCTCTTGTCTTTATTATTTTTTGTGTCACGATTTTGCATGCAAATTTATGCACGCATATTTTAGTGACCGGGTCCTCGGGTCACCAACATATTCTACAAAAATGGCTGCCGCGCTCGGCATGTGCTTGGGTTTTAAAACCGTAGTTTCGTGTCATCGCATTAATAACTCACATTTAAAATATTCAAAATGGAAAGAGAAAGCTTTAAAGAATACCCAAAGCCGCTATAGTGGAGAAAAAGGAGAGCTTTCAGCAACTGAATCTTGCTTCAAGGAAATTCATACGCTGCTATCAGTGCGGGGCGATCAAAACCGAAGAAGCAGATTTCTTACAGATGAGGGACTTTACCGTAAAAGAAATTACAATTTTTTGGTGAGAATTTATGTTGATATCAATTTGTGATTCACTTTTCTCTGTGTTCTGGTTAGTTTTGAGGAAATAATTATAAAACATGCTAACACGAAGGAATGTGTTTACTAGCGAAAATGAAAATTACAGACAAACTTCGTCTCCCATTCGTTGTCGTTGGAATATCGTCGAAGGTATGCTATGTTTTCATCACCGTTTGGCTTCGGTTTGCCCTCCTCAGGACAAGTGGCTCCTTGACGGAACCAAAAAAATGAAAAACGAAAGGGAGTGAAGGAAAGAAAAATGATAAGCCTACGACACGAGGTATTCCCAAGCGGTCACCCATCCAAGTACTAACCTCGCCCGACAGGGCTTAACTTCGGTGATCAGACGAGAACCGGCGCATGTCAAACAGTGTTCCTAAAGTTTACGATGAGCGAGTGACTTTTCTCCAGTAATCGCAATAAGTCGTATTCACGACTTAAAAACGTGTTTTAGCGTGTTCTTTAGTGTGTCACGCAAAATTCGTTGAGGGGGGAAGGGGTGCGTGACCCGTTCAAAACAAACCATAAAACTTGCTTACGCAAGCGCATGAGTGTAGGCTACAATAGTAGCCTCTTGTTCTACTCAAATTATGCTCGAAAATGCCTTATTCTGCCGGGCAGATTGCTCGCCTAAAAAATCGCTTATTCTGCTCGAAATTCTACCGGCAGAATTTATCCAAGCCTAAAAGAGGGATAAGGGTGGTGACGTGACACTGTTGTTTTGCTTACGTCGATGTTTACGTTCTTACCACAACAGCTAACTAATTTTCGGCTACGTGATGTAGAATAAGTGTTGTAGGGGACCCGGACTAGCAACTTATTCTACACTCACTGGTTTTGGACTCAGTAAAACAGACTTCAGTTGTTGGCTCTGGCTTTTACTCTTGATTAGACTTCCACAGTTCTTTACAGTTCAGCTACTTTACAATGTTCTCAATGTTCTGCTTGGAATGTTTCTCGCATAGCTTTTATCTTGGATGAGAATTAGCTATCAATCAATGTCAAAAACAGATCGAAAGGTAATGTAGGCCAACGTAAGCTTCACTATGATTGGTCAAGACAAATCATTACCATATATTCCTTCGATATGTTTGTCAGTGTCGAAGCTGACTTTTCTTTCAATTTTCACTGACATTTCGGAACCGTTCAGCCAAAAAAAAACTACTAGAGAAATGTAAAAATTATAAGGTAAATATTTATTGTAAGGTTTACATAATTGTGGAGCAGAGAGAAGTGAAAATTACATTTGAAAATTGTTACACAACGTAGAAAAACTGAAGGTGACAAGCTTCTTCATCATACCTGATTGGCTAAGTTTAGTCCAGCCTTTTCCATATCATTAAAGTAATACGTGTCACTAGTAACCCTGTATTTGACAATAGTTCCCTTATTATTAAAATCATATTTTACCTTATTTGTGTGAAGGTGGCATAATAATCCAAAAGAAATTAAATAGCTTCCACGTAATGTCCGAAAAAGTTACCTTAATCGATATAGTTTAACTGAAAAAGAGGATAGTTGGATGAGAATAAGTTACTGTAACTAAAAATACTATTTCCAGGAAGAGCGCTTAGAAAAACTTGACCTGAGTTTTATTTCATTATGTTGACTCGACACCTATCGGCATAAGTCCTATCGATTAATCAAGGTGTGTAAATATTTCATTGATCGCAAGGTTGCTAAGTGAAATATAGGATTAAGCTGGAATTTCTACGAAATATCAACTGGTCAGGAGAAAGCATCATTTGATCACTACGAAAAATACTCACAAGAGTACAAGTAAAAAGCGAGTCAACAATAGCTTTAAATGTCCCATGATTATATAAGTCTTATTGCATCATTATTTTTAACACTAAGAAGAAGTTTCCCTTAACCTTTAACCATATAATTGATAAATATGTGTGACGTTTCATTGCTTGCATTTTTATTGTTTAACAGTGACCTACAATCATAGACTAAAGTGTTGGGAAGGTTGGCAGTTTTTACCATTCAATTATTTCTCTCCCCTCTCTCCTTTACAATGTTGGTTATAACTAGACTTTTTTAATGCGAAATTGTTGGCTAATATCCTAACATTGGAAAGGGGGAGTGGGAGCGACTCTGAAGACTGATAGATGATCATTATTTAACGTTAACATTGCATCGATGTAATTCTGCACTTACACTATTCATTTTTACAACCTTCCCAACTACTTCTTTCTGCAGTTGTAGTTACTAGTGTTTATCGGGTGTAATACTAGGAATATCAATTCTATAGTAGTTTTTTTTTTCTTTTTTGTTTTTCTCTGGAAAGCCACACAGCCGGATAGCCGGAAATCGGGACGTCACGGTGCTCTGATATTAATAGGTTGACTGACGTTATTTTCGGGATTAGCAGCCCCAATTAAGGGGCCGCAACATTAGGGTATCCGTTTCTTTCGGGTGGCCCTTACTTTCGACGCAAACAATCAGGAGCTATTCCAAGAAACTAATTGAACAAGAGTTCCTACTGGATTAATCTATATTTTGTAACATTACAAAGAAGCAAACTGCTCTAAGCATTTAGAAGTTTGTTTTACCACTGAAAACGAACTCCACGGTAGAAGATCGTAGAACATTACGGAACAATGGCAATCTAGTTGTACCCCAAGCAAAGAGAACCGATCAAGCTACCGGGTAGAGTGACTGGAAACTGGAACTCGCTCCCCAACTAAATAAAAACTAAATAAAAACAGACTAAACTATTTTCTAAATGCTCAGTCTAATTTTAACAACGTGCATGTCGATATATTTTTTAAGTAAATTTTATAAAGTAACTTCCATATACTGTCTTCAGAAATATTATAACTTTTCATTCCAATCATAAACGTTTTATTTTATATTTTTTAAGTTCAATTCAACCCTATTTAGCCTTGGGATGGCTGGGGGGAATGGGGGGCACATAGCTATGAACGTTGAAAGTTAGCCCGCGCTAACTTTCCACATTCAGATACCTTTTTTAATATGCAATCAAACGCCATCAAACGTCGTGACTTTTCCTAATATTTATCTGGCAACAATTTGTTATGACATTTATTGTTCATATGACTTGATGTTTTCATGGCAACAAGATTTTGACAGTCTTTATTGGTAATGATTGCTTTTGAGTCAATTTGGACGATTTTAAGACATTTTTGAGAAATTCAAGATGGTGGATCCTTGATGGCAGCTGTGTAGAACTAATTACGTTATTGCGACGTCATATTACGTCATCGTCCCATTTTTCGGGCCAAACAGGAAACTGTTTTGGACGTTCCATATACCCTCTAGGTTTCATTGTCATAGCTATAATGCTCTTGAAGTTAGATTTTCACTTTTGTGTGCCATTTTAGCATTCCTTATTATTTAGATGCAGGATTTCCCCTCCAACCCCCCCCCCCCCTCCCCCCCTACTCACCCCATCACAAGAACTCAGGAACTTAAAAAAAGCCAAGGCAAAAAAGGGTGAAGAACTTTCAAAGTATCAACAGAGACTATAAATCACGAAATACACAATCTGAGATGATCTTCGCAACAAAATGTTTAGCCATCAACTTACTGCACTCAACGCTTCAATGTTCGTATGTTCTATTTGAACCAATCAATTACAACTTTGTGACAGGCAAACCAAGCGTGAATTCTTTTAAATTTCATAAATGAAGTTTAATTATGTAATCAAAAGTTGGAATTTGGGTTGAAATGTTTATCAGAATCAGTGTCAGCGAATTCCGTGCTGATACAAAGACGTCGGTGAACTGTATTTCCGTGAATCTCTGGACGTTGTTTACGGTTAAAAATGGCCACTTTCTTGCACCTGTTCTGTTCTGAATTTACATGATGAATAAAAAATAATACATTGGAAGACCAGGGAAACGTTTGGAAACTGCTAAGGATGTATAATTAGTGCTTTGTTCATCGTGGTCCTTAATATAGGGATGATATCTGTTTACAAACATTCTTTTTGTTATTCAAATGTGCCAACCACTGGAACAAAATAACCCTTTGTTTCGGCAGCCAATAAGGCTCTGGTTGGCACATTAATAACAATTGGTGACGACATTGATATCTTCGCTATACGTTTCATTTGCGTGGCCTGTCAACGCCTGCTTACCAACATGATTATTGAGTTTTTCGTGCTCGTATTGTTATGCATTCTATATACCTATTTATGCATTCGTTAATAACCAACCAGAAACTGGATATTTTTTGAGTACATCATAAGTTTTATTGAAGTTTTTGGTGTTGTTGTTATTCCCGAAGTTTGTTGACTATGTCATACTCATAAGAGTGCACACAAGATGGAGATCAGGTGGTTAATTTATTGGTTGTTTGCTAAGTAAAGTAATAGGAAATCAATAAAAAAAAACATCCACTGCGCCCTAATGAATTGTTGCCTTGGGTTTATTCGCGACTGCTACGTGTACTTAAAATTTGGTGACGATTATAGGTAAAGAAGACAAATGTAACCAAACATTAAATCATGAAATAAAGTTCATTTATCATTGGTTTGTCCATTCATCCGTTGAAAATTTATTATATTATCAAAAGCGTATAAAGAAAAATGATCACAATTACTTAAAAGAAACTTACAACAGTTTCAACGTCGACAGCTTTGAGAAAACCTGTGCAGGCAGCCGTTGAATTTTATTATTGTCAAGGTACCTGTAAATGGAAAAAGATATGAGGTTAAAGATGTCTCAATTTTACACTTTCTGAATAGACAGGTCCCCGCTAATAAAGGTCAAGGGGCCGGGGGGGGGGGGGGGGGGTAGCAACTGAAGACTGGTACTATTTTTGTAAAGAGGAAGAATGTTCTGTTCTATGTGAAACTCAGCCAACAAAACTTCAATATTTGTGGTTAAAAATGTCGCAATTTTTTGGGAGGGCATTAATGTCACGTTGATAGGTTTGTGCTAGAAATCACACGTACTTACAGAAAAGAATTGGAATGACGACAACTAGAACGTTCACAATCAGTACTTACGCGCCTGCCAACAGAGCATTTTTTTAACGGTCTGGGAGTTTGATAAGGCATCGTTAATTAAAATTTTTAGACCAAGTTAATCGACAGTATAATAGATGTGAACAAAACAAAATATAACAGGTGTTTGAACACGGACGGTCGATTACGGAGTATCTAATTATAGAAAGAACTAGGAACTGGGGACAATGTAATTAAGGGCTCGGAATAGGTGCCAAATGAAACCAAAAAGTAGCAAGATGAATTAACTTTTTTTTTGGCACAACTATTCATCACAAACGCGACCTTAACAAAACATTTTGCGACTTAACTTACCTAAGACATTTCTCAACATACTATAAACCCTTCAACTTTCATAGCCATGTGTTAAAGAGTGTTAAAGAGGTCTCAGGTGTTAAGTAGATTTTCAAATTTTAATAGATCATTAACGCATAGAGTTATTTCACAAAACCCGCAAACAATATTATAAGTCATTTTTGAATAGTCAGTAGGCGCTGTAAAAAAGAAAACGATGGAATAAGTGTCTTATAGCGCATATTTGTCTAATTTCTATTTCAGGGGTTATGAGAAATCACTCTAACTGCATCTACTCAAAACTTGGTATCAAACAAGTTAGAGTGAAAGAGAATAAACATAACTGTACGTACAAGGTCTCCAATTGCGATAGATTAGACAATATTCCAAGCGGAAGAACATGAAGTTCATTTATCCCTAAATCTCTGCAACAAAATGAAAACATTTAGTATATCTTTAAGGTTAGATATTACTGTCAAATTTCAAACTCTAGATGTTGAGCACGATTTGCACTTCAGAAGTTAATGCGTGGGCTGCTTACAGTGTGAAATACTTCATTGTTTTACTGAAATAAGCGCCATGAGCATTTTCTTCCATTTGTTACATCTGCGCGTGTGACGTCATAAAATGATAACCTCAGTGAATGTATGTCGTATAAATTGAACCTATGAGGATGTATCCTAGCGCTTATAGTGGGTATATAGTTGGTAGAGGGGGCTGGTTTTGAAAGCCGGTAAACTTCAAAGGAACAAACAATAGCGCGGTCTCTGATGTTGAGTTAGCCCGTTACGTGAATCTGACTGTGCACAGCCGTTGAAAGTAAATGGAGGACGATGCGAACCATCTTTTCAGTTTTGGAGACAATTTTGATGCGATTTTGGAGAATTCTTAATTTCTTGAAGACTAAACATTATTTTAGACTGTTATCTTCTGAAGCTGGCTTGCGAAGATGCACCGTCTGAAAATAAATAATTAAAATTGCTGCCATTTTTGGAGTTAAGGCGATTTCTTAGTATTGCATTGCACATCCCTATTGCGCATAATTTCCTACGTCATAAGCGCACAGTCAGAACCAAGCAGGTTTTCTTTGCGGAAAGTTGGCAAAATAAATAAGAGATTGTTTCCTCCTAAACGACCGCGGTGACCTTTCTTACGGTCGATGCATTATATCTATAACAGTTTTTCGAGCGTTCATTTTTATCTCCTGTAAGTTTATAATGTTGAGTATATTGGGGTCTAACGTGCATTCTTTGTCGATCCATGGGTGCATTTTTCGCATTTTTGTTAGCAGAATTTTTCGCATTTTTGTTAGATACTATTAATAGACTTTTTACTGAATCCATGGGGGAATTTTTGTTGTATTTTTCGCATTTTTGTTAGATACTATTCATAGACTTTATTCGACATGAGAGTCGAGTAGCATATTTTTTGAAAGCGCTTAAGCGAGCGCACGTTTGTGGCCTGATTTGTGTAGCGATCGGAGGCGAGCAGCAGCGTTTGTCTCACGTGACTTGAAATTTTGACGGAAAATGTATTCTTTGAATTTTTTGCAAATAATAGCGAGGATATATTCGAAAGTGTGGAGTTGAATTTGAAGGCCAATCCGCCATCAAACTGATCTAAAATTTGGCGTAAAGGTAGTAGGGGCGAATAACGCAAGAAATAGGCGCGCGGATGACCAATCACAATGGAGAATTTTGTTATTGAGTGACCTTTTTGTTTATTCTGAATCGTCAGTGTAGTGTGCTCGCGTTCGAACGGTACAGGTTCGTATCAGCACAATGTGCGTTTTGTGCCTATTATTTGTACACCTAATAGGACATTTGCACGATGGCGTCATTTGACTACAACTACCAGAATTCATTTCGTTTTTCCTTTCTTATTTAAATTTTGTAATCCCAGTGCGGTTTAAATAACAATAGCCCTAATTTGCACTACAAAACAAAAACTGAAGGATTCTGGTAGTTGTAGTCATATGACGTCATCGTGCAAATGGCCTATTGCAATAACGTTGTCATAGAAAAATGAAAAATGTAAAAACGAAAAATGAAAAAAAAGGCCGATAGGAATTAATTAGACACACAAATAACAATAGCCGCTGCACGCTTAATCGTACCGCGTGTCGCTGTGAACGATGATTAAGCTAATTAATTCCTATTTGGCTTTTTTAATTTTTAATTTTTATCTCGTTAACGCGCATGCGCATTAAACGAGATTTCGGAATCAGTCGACGAAAAAAGGGACAAAAGTTGTTAACAAAATTTTGTGGACTTTTGTCCGGGGGGGGGTTCTTCTTTCTTCTTTATAGAAGCTATATTAGGGCATTGAGGATATGGTTGGTTAAAGCGGTTAGGATTTCAAGAAGGGCGTCACATACCGTCACTAAAATTTTTGAGGAACACCCCCGGTCCTATTGTTAATTTCCCTAGGGTATTGAAATGTCATGAACTTGTCATGTCTTACGTTACGTCACCACTAAGGTATTACAGTTCTTATTAAGTTTCGATATCTCACGTTACCTATCAGCTTCAATCATTTGTCGTAAAGCCATTAAAGCTGCTTTAGAAGGGTAAAAATAGGTCAAATGCGTTTTTTTGGGAAACGCAGTTTGAGAATTTCACGGTTTATTTTTACGAATGGAGACGTTTTAAGAAAGTTAAATGGGACGGGAAAGTTTGTGTTTTAATATGAGCGATATAGCAGAGCAAAATAGCATGACCTTTCGTGTGTTCTATTTTGAAATACTGAATCATTGCTATTACGGTTTGATTATCCAATAGTATGGGAAAGACGTCATAGTTTTATTGATTTAGCTACCGTGCACAAGGAAATTTTGCGGATTGTCCGACTGAATTTGTTTTGCGGGAGGAAATTTTTGCGGGTCGCGGAGACAGCTAAAATTTCTGGCCCCGGTTGTCAAAAGGTGGATAGCGCTATCCACCCGATAAATCACTATCCAGTAGATAACGCAATTAGTTTTGCACACCTTTATCCACTGGATAGTGATTTATCTGGTGGGTAGCGCTATCCACCTTTTGAACAACCGGGCCCTGCTGGAAGGAAATGCTTGCGGATTTCTGGTCAAGTATAAATGAAATCCAAGGCATCGGTATTAAACTGCAATTTTACTTCCTGACCGGAGGTTTGTATAGTTTCCATAGTTATGGTTGTTGTTCTGGCGCCAATACGAACATAAACAACGAGAAAACTAGTGAGTGAATTATTGTACGTTGTTGTAAAAACTTATCAGTATTATGATAACAGTCTCTGGTTCTTTTGAGGACGTGTCTGGAGTTGAATCGGGAATACAAGTGACTGTTGTGCCGGTCGCCTCGGAGTTCATTGTAATGAGAGTTATAAGTTATGAGAGTTCACCGTTAAAAAGTTCCTGTTTATAAGCCGATATACATCATATACATATACATCATTAAAACAAGTTTGAAATTACTGTTTTCCTCAAAAATCTCGATAAACTATCAACACACAAAAAAACAATCTTTTAGGAACAAAATTTTACTGCTAAACGAATCCAATACGTATATTTATCTAAACACAAAAATTCGCTCTGCAATCTCCGCGAGAATTAAACGTGACATCACCTATTTATACTTTACAATCTGTCGAATCTCTCAAAAGTGTTGAATAAATTGGATATTATGTTTCGTTATTACAAAAATTCACTCTGCGATCTCCGCGAGAATTAAACGTGACATCACCTATTTATACTTTACAATCTGCGAAATCTCTCAAAAGTGTTGAATAAATTGGATATTATATTTCGTTATTTCCTAAATTGATTATTCCTCAATTTATTATATTGTGAAAACACAAACTTTCTTCATTCATTTTAAAAATACACTGTGAAATTCTCAAACTGCGTTTCCCAAGAACATACATCCAAGCAAATAACAGCGGTCGAAAGCTGTGTATAGTTTACATAGTCGATTGTATCCCGGATCAGAAAAAGGTTTTCAAAAATACTGCGGTCAGGAATCCCGCATGTTTGATTATTTTAGTACAAATTTTATAATCTGTGTTTAACAGAAAAAAAATCGGTTGCCAGTTTTTCAAGTCTAACTTGTCGTCCTTCTTGTAAAGCGGGCGGATAATTCCTTTACTTTGTGTGTCAGAGAGTGATCCGTGTTTAAAAGAGTAATTTATTAAATCGTGACTTAATAGACCCCAGAAGCGACGATAAAATTCAACCGGAAAGCGATTTGCATGATTGCTTTTGTGAAAGGGCCTCTTGACATTCAAAGAGTGTGAGGTCACCTTCGTATTTCTCCTGGTCTTCGGATGCCAGAGTTTTATCCAGTTGATCTAAAAGCCTTGGCTAGATAAATAAACCTGTTCAGCCGAATAGAGGTTACGATAAAAATCGCGACATTCGCGAAGAATATTTTTATCGCAAGTCACGGTTGAATTGTTGGCACGTAACTCTGCAATTGAGTCGTGTGCCTGTCCACAGGGTCCAGAGGAGCTCTATTTGATCGTACAAGACGCTTTTTTCTTCGAACCGTCGCCGTCTTGAAAGGTTAACTGATTGCGTTACACAAAATATGTACCGCGGGCCAAATTACTTAGGGCGCAATTATCTTCGGAAAGCGAAGCTTTCCGAACAAGGCACGAAGTGCCGACAACGAGGCACGAAGTGCCGAAAGAAATTATACTTGAAACCCCGTGACGAGTTCGATGTGAACCGCATCATCTGGTGACGGAAGTGGCAATGACCGGATGTGCGGTAAGCCGTTATTAATTCAAAACATCAGCTGTGGAGGGAAAATCAAAAACATGGAAAATTCTTCTTTGAAAAGGTCTACTCCTGCAAGAAAATCCGACTTAGAAGAAAAAAAAATTATCGAGCAGGACAAAACATGCTTACGTTTCGAAATGGTAGAAAGATTATTGAAAATTTAACGCGTGTTTAATTTCTTTTGGTGTTCAAACGGAAGCAGTTGCCAGACTGTCGAAATTGCCAGCGGAGTTTTAGTATAAACAGCGAGCTAAAATTACAACCTTGACTGAGACAAACTTCAACTCTCTACAAGTTGAATAGCTTATTAAGCTACAGCTCTCTCTGCTATAAAGCTTGGATTCTGACAATTAAAATCCTGCAAAGACAAAACTAAAATAAGGCCCTGTTAGGGGGAGTCTGAATAATCCATAATCCTGAATAAATTTTGGAAATAATCCGTATCCCATTTTGTAAAAACAAATATCCCTAAAATAAAATTCTAAAACAATCTATTTTTAGCAACCCCTAATTACCCTTTTGTGTCACGTGAATTGACTTACATACTGTATATCAGGCATGTCAAGGGTTGCATTTCCACAACCCTTATGAAACATAGGGGCAGTGTAACTTACATGTAAGCTGTGACTTTTGAACAGGTGTATTTATGACCATTTGAGTGTAAAATGGGGTTGGCAGGCCTGCACGACTCTTACCTCATGTTTTTAATGCCATTTGCTCCTTCTATGTGTTTTGAACGGGTATTCTACATTTAGCCATTTGTTAAGGAGGATTTTAGTTTAGACTTAGTTTTAAGGACGTTCGCGCCAATTGTTTATGCGCATCCTTACTGCGCACGCAATTCATGTCGGAACGCCATGCAACGTCATGCACGAGCGTGCGCAAAGGAAGAAATCTATTCACATGAAGGGATGGTAGCCGTTGCGTTAACTTTGCTTTGATTTAACTCGCTTGGATGGTCGGTGACCCCTATTTTTTCTTCATATATCACTTTCTTTACCGTTTATCTACAGTTTGGGAAAAAAGGAAAAAAGTCTGTCTTGTAGAAGTTTGATTTTTTTTCATTTTTTTATCCACGCGACGTCGAATTGCATTCATATCTCAGCTGTATGTTGTTTCCGAATTTAAAGGTTGAAAACAGTTCGAATTATTTACGAATCAGACCCACTTAGATAACATTTGAATATAATAGTTTCTCCCCAACGATTCATCTTTGATATTGTTTAACTAAAAGCCATGGACACCATGTCATTTACGAGGACTAACTTTTCATTTTTTTTTTGCATTTCTGACATCAGTAACTCATTATCAGACCGTAGCATAAGTTTGAAAAAAATCTGTCTTGTAGAAGATTTTCGCGCGAACGTCCTTAAAACCTTTCAAAAGCCGCATGCATGCAACGGACTAGAGGTTAAGTATGTCCGGTTGTGGTTTCCCGTGGCCGGTTGCGCTTGTAGATTATGACCTCATTTTAGCGTTCTTTTTTTGCCTGGCGGTTGTTGTGTCGCCATTAATATTGGCTTGTAGATTTTTATGTAGGAAAGGTTTGAATTTCTCTAACTATTCTCTCTGAAATACCAGACATGGCAGGATCTGAAATGATCTGTTGGCCGTGAATGTCTTTCCTGCTATTAATGTCACGCTGGGCCCAGCTATTTTAGATTTGTCTTTGCAGGATTTTAATTTTCAGGATCCAAGCTTTATACTGAGCAGAGAGAGTTGTTGCTTAATAAGCTATTCAACTTGTAGAGAGTTGAAGTTTGTCTCAGTTAAGGCTGTAATTTTAGCTTCCATTCGCCCACGCTTTATAACTGCGTGGAGCTCGCTGTTTATACTAAAACCTCCGTTGGCAATTTTAACAGTCTTTATGCCACCATTTAATTCAGGCAAGACCATACACCTTATTCCAAAATGGTGGCCAATTTATTATTCTTTTATATGCATGTTAATTAGCCCTCTTGACCTCATTTGCGCTTGAAAATTCTTTGTATTCTGAAAATGCCGACGAGGCCTAGAGGGCTAATTTACATGGATATAAAAGACTAACAAAATGGCCGCCATTTTTGAATAAGGTGTATGGTTTTGGCTCCCCTCTCGAACCTCATCAGTTGCTGGATTTGTATTTGCTAGTTGCTACCTTTCAGTAGCAACGCATATTTTTGTTGAGAATGGTTAAACCATTACCATTCTGCTTGGCATAATTTTCAAGCTTATAAATTGACCCATAGTAACTTCGAGAAGGAGTGGCTCATTTAGCGGATGCAACAGTGATGTGAGAGATGCCATTTTTTTAAGCGAGTCTTTTGTTGACCTTTGATCACCTTCAGTGAGTTCTCAACTACCCGCCATCTTGAATATATTACCCAGAAGACTTAGCGACTGGCGACTACTACCGCGAGGCATCGCGGGCTCAGAATTTCGACTAGGAGCACCGGAGGGGCCTCTGGAGATAAATATTTGTCGTTCTCTGTATAACTTTTACATGTACCTCTCTTTATGACCTTTTATCCTTTTTTATTTAAAAAGCAGTCTATGTGATACTGATCGATAATAATCCGTAATTTTAAAATGAGGACGCAAATAATCCGCAATCCTTAAATTTAGTGGCCAATAATCCGTATCCCTTCTCTAAAAGCCCCTAATAATCCATAATCCTAAAACCCTGACAGGGCCTCAATATCCTCCTTTCATTGTTGCTGTAAGCTGACCTATGCCGACATCTGTGAATGTATCATTAAATCTTGTAACACGAGGTTTTTTTTTAACAACTTAACATATCAAGCTGTTCGCCATTAATATTGGCATGTAGATTTGTATGTATTTCTCTAACTTTTCTCTCTGAAATACCGGACAGGATCTGAAATGATCTGTTGGCCTTGAATGTCTTTCCTGCTATTAGTGTCACGCTGGGCCCAGCTATTTTAGTTTTGTCTCAGCAGGATTTAAATTTTCAGGATCCAAGCTTTATACTGAGCAGAGAGAGTTGTAGCTTAATAAGCTATTCAACTTGTAGAGAGTTGAAGTTTGACTCAGTCAAGGCTGTAATTTTAGCGTCCATTCGCTACGCTTTATAGCTGCGTGGAGCTCGCTGTTTGTACATAAACCTCCGTTGGCATTTTTGACAGTCTAGCGACTGCTTCGTTTATGCCACTGTTTCATTTAACGTAAATATACACCGGAACAAAAGTGAATGAATGAATGAATGTAGCGGAATGTAGTGTAGTCTTACTTTTTAGACCTTAGTTTAAGCTTATGTTTTTCCGTAAAACCACTTAAAACACGCGGCAATCGAGCTGTGCACAGCTTCTTGTTATACCTCCCTTGCAGTGTTAACTCTCGTAAGCAACTACCTTGGTTTAACATTTGGGGTGGTCGCTATTATTGTCGGTTAAAATTATAAAATTATATTTTATATCATTATGTTATTCCGAATTCCGAATTCCGCATTCCGAATTCCGTATTCCGAACTCTGTATTCCGAAATCCGCCATTCCTTCTTTTTCAACCTACCGGTTGCATGTATGTGGTTTCGCGTTATCAGTTGCATTGTAATTGATCTCTATAACATATGTTTCTGCACTCAACGAGGCAACACGAAATAGAGCGTAAATTAGTGGAAAGCTTTCTGCTCTTTAATACATGGAGAACTTGAAAGTACTTCCTCAATTTTGTTAGATCATTTGTGAAAAATGAACTGGTTCTTTAGGACTCACGCTTTATTTGATAACTTAACGCCCAGAAGAGTGAGAAGAGAGAATTTGAGGTGAGCAATTAGATTGTACATGGAACATTGCTGCAATTATGCAAGAGCTGTTTCATCGATATGAATAAGGAGATGTTTTATATTTTTTGAAGATGAATTTTTATTATACGTACATTGTTCTCCTTCAAGTAAGAATCAAAGTGCCCTTTGGGCTATCTCCTAAAAGTTTTTCCCATCATGCAATGCTGTCATATTATGTCCGAATATTGTTTTTTATGTTGCAATTAAGCATTCAGGTTAGAGTGCGTGGTTTCTTGAGTTCAATTTCTCTTTTGACCATTTTGTTTGCATGTAATTGGTAATGGTTATGCAGTCCTCTTGTCTTGTGTCTGGAGCAAGTTTCAGTACTTTCAACTCGTCTCGATTTTCACCTGGTTTATTATCAAGAGCCTCATAAAAACATTATGTTACTGTGGCCTTCCCTAAACCTGCGCCACTACTTAAAAAGTGTCAATTGCTTCTCGTCGTTTTTAACAGAGAGTAACATATGGTAAAAACAACTGCATTTGTTCTCTGTTCAAAGATTGAACAAGTTCTCTATAACTGTTATCAACCATACGATTATTTGCCAGCTTTTCATTATCATTTGCTGTAGAAAAAGTTCCAGTATTACTTAAAAGATTGTACCCTTGGTGAGTTTTATCTAAACATGGGTTAAAACAACCAAACAGTTCCCTGTATTGTGTTTCTTCACTTAGATCCTGTTCATCGCTATGTTGAGCAGACGAAGCTACAGTATCCAACCGGTCACATTCCTTATCTTCAGGATCTCCCATAGCTTTTTCAAAGAGTTCTCCTTTCTTTTCTTTCGAATATAGCATGTTAGTTACTTGCTGAAATCTCTCGACACATTTCACAATTTTGAAACAAATCTTTGCTTTCATTTCTACATGGGATATAAAGCATGAAGAGCTCTCTGCAATTAATTTTATTAAACATACTGAACGAATGATTTAGCTTTCATTCTGCGAAGAAGGTTCATTCCAACTTTCAAGTAAAATTCTTTACAGCTTTGTTCTCTGTTCTCATCATTGAGATCATCATCAATCTTATCATCAAAATCTGTTTCAGGTGGAAATCCAGTTCTTGTAAACTTACTCAGTATTCATCCCTTCATCTTAACTTTTGTTTGAATGTCACTATTAACAAACAGTTATACCAAGAACAGAAATCAGCTAAACATAGTTGCTAAAGCTGTCGTGATCGTCTTTGGCATTTTCATTCTTGGATCTTAGACACTTATACATATCAGTGTGATGAAGAAACACTGACTTTCTCACAAGCCTTGCACGTCGCAGACTTAGACACTGCATCACGGACTTAGACTGAAATTTACTGATCCTAACATTTTCATAGCGATAACATAAACTTATTTATCTTGCAACAAGACTCTGGGCCAAAGAAACCCTAATATATATGCTTAATGGTAATCTAACGGGACAAATATCACGTAGGTCTACTCGGGAAAGCTATTCTAAAGGCTACCTAATACATTTTGCGACTACTATGTGATTATTTTTTGCAGAGACTATACCGTAAAATGCCACTTTTATCCCTGGGCTTATGTACCTTCGTAGGGTTTTCTTGTGGCTGGCAAGCAAAAAATATTGTGATAAAGAAGCGTCCTTTCAGTTAATTTGGCGTAAACTTTTGTAAAGAATTTCTGTTAAGGAATTAAGGAAGGAATAAGGAATTAATGGATATAACCGGAGTAATGTTTTGTTAGCAAACTGGTGGAGGCTATAACCGGGTGGGCTTATAAGGGGGGGAGGGGGGAGGGGGGGGGTCTTATTTATTTTATTTTGTTTTTATTTACTCCATTACTCCATTATTATGGAACGCATGGAGCACAACATTACTTCACGAGAATTACACGAATTACAGATACGTAGTGTAGTGTCGTGTATGTCTCAATGAACTCGAGATACATCGGTACAACTCAACAAGTAAAGCTGTTCTTCGCGTACAGAGGATATACTATTGGATGCAGTAACGCCATGATAAAGTAACGGAGGTTCTGTCTAGCTCCAAGTCACTACTCAACAACAGAATAAACTAAAGAGCTAAAACTAACTGCAAGAAGCCGTGATTCCGATATAGTAACATGATTGCATCTTCATTCTTGGATCTTAGACACTTACATCCGTGATCAAGAAACATTCATTTCTCACAAGTCTTGCACGCCGCAGACTATGGACACTAAATCACGGCCTATTTATTGAATATCCTAATATTTCCACAGCGGTAACATAAACTTCAGCCGATTGCCATTTATTTTGCAACACGAGTCTGAGCCAAAGAAACCCTAATATAATGCCAGGACAGTGCAGCGAAGACATATAGAAATAAAATAATTATAATCATGGCTATGACATAAAATCCTGCGGGATCATTAGAGAGATTATCCAAAGATAAATGGGTCCATGTTATCGAGCAAATTACGACTTGTCACATCCTAACATTGATCTATAGCAAGGGACAAATACCTCGTAAACCTACTTAGGAAAGCTATTTTAAAGGCTTTTAAATACTTCTTGTGACTAGTGGGAGTCGTGTTTGGCCTGTCTCTTTTTATATACTACTTTATATACTACTACAAAGACCTTGTGAAGCAAAAATAAGCCATTTCACAGCTACAGATTCGAAAACCAGATATATTAAAACCATCGATAGGAAAACTCTAAGGACTACCCGTATCACAATTATCTCTTTAAGCAGAGACTAAATCGGGCGCGAATCTTCTGACCAAAAACAGACCAAAATGAACCAAAATGAGGCCCCAAAAAAGTAAAAACAAAAATGAACAAAAACCCCGAACCTCACTGAAACCTAAATGTTTGACACTGGTTTGTATCGTTCGACATTTTGAGCCTATTTGACAAGCATAGGAAATTGAACCAAAATCAAAGGCCAACCGGCAAAATACATGTAATCCTGACACCGTACACTGTATGAGAATCAGAAAAAATGATCTACTAAACTGATCACTCACTTAAAGGAGACGTTCACTCCAGAAGGCACCCTTTTTTGCTTTCCACTAATAAAAAGTACATATAGAGATAGGATGCTGATCAAAGTTTTAGCTTCTAAAGAGCTTCCAATCCCAATTAAATCCTTGTCCAAAGTATCCCAAAAGTCATTTTGAACGTCGCCATTTTTTAACCATATTTAGCAGCCTGGCCTTGAAATGTGACGTTATTCCGTCCAACTTGAAGTGACTCGTTTTTTTTACTATACTGAAATCATGGATTAAGAGGGTTATCAAGCGTCCCGGTCGCATTTCTCGAAATTCGGCAGAATTTTTCTGCCATCGTAAAGCCTAAGGATATTAGCCAAGCGGGCTTCCATGCGTCCAGCGTGCAAAATATCTGAAATATGGTATGAACTTTAGCCCGCATATTTCTTCAACCTGATAAAGCTGATCAAATTATCACCGAATTGAAATAGATTAAATAGTGAATGCTTGAACTGTTGATAAAATATGGCCAAAGAAATTGCTCTCGTAATTTTCTGTTGTTAGGTCTTGGTTCACTAAATCAGGCTATAAATATACAAATCAATAACAAAATTCTCCATTGTTGTGATGGGTCCCCGGGGGGGGGGGGGGGGGGGGGAGGGTACCGTGCAAATTTTTGGGCGGGGGTGTGCCGCTGGGACTCTGACTCTGAATCTTTGCAACCCTACCCTAAAAAACCTACCCTATCCTAGACCACATTTTTGAAAGCTTTCTTTGTTATTAGTTACCAGGGGTCAAAACGCCAAATTTTAGATCAGTTTGATGGCGGATTGGCCTTCAAATTGAACTCCAGACTTTCGAATGCGTCCTCCCTATTATCTGCAAAAAAAGCCGACTCAAACGAATTCAAAGAATACATTTTCCGTCAAAATTTAAACTCACGTAAGACAAACGCTACTACTCGCCTCCGGTCAGATCGCTACACAAAACACGGGAATGGCCAACGTCACAACGCGTGACCTTGAGCAACAGGCAAAAGAATTTCAAATATCATGTCCTTGTCGCGATAACGAAAGCGTCGATAGACATTAACCATCCTTCCCCGAATGCATAGCCAACACCATGATAAAAAAATAAATTGCTCTCTCTTGTAACGTTCTCTAAAGTCTTAGTTAACTAAATCAAGCTATGACTATATGGCTTTGTCAGGCCACAAACGTGCGCTTTCAAATAAAAATATGCTACTCGACTCTTAATATTATGTCGAATAAAGTCTATTAATAGTATCTGACAAAAATGCAAAAAATGCAACAATAATGTCCCCACGGATTCAGTAAAAAGTCTATCAATAGTGTCTAACAAAAATGCGAAAAATGCTGCTAACAATATATGCGAAAAATGCAAGAAAAATGCACCCAAAAATGCATGTTAGACCCCAATATACTCCTGTAAGTTAAGCAGGAGATAAAAAACATTTGTCGCTTGATTCTTGCTCGTTAAAAGCCGGGGACTGTTGTCTGGCTTGAATGTCGCTCGTGTCTAGCTATCAATTTTCGTAAGAGATGGCTTGAATGGCTTGAATATGGCTCGATTCTCGCTCAGTCAAGCCATGTAAATGTCACGGCGATTCATATGTCTTGCTCTTTTCTCGCTCAATTCTCATTTGTTTGCGTCGCTCGTGTCAGCCGAATTATCGCCATGACTTGTCACGTTTGATTCTCGCTGATTAGCATAATTATTTTTTTGATCGCCTGGCTTGTCTGGTCCGAGACATTCTCGTCCCCAGAGCCCTCGTTTCGTTTGGTCAGCGGAAAAAAACGAAGGCTCTGGGACCAAAGCAACACGTTCTCAGGTCTAAATTCACCGTTATCCTGAATTGTCAAATTGCTCTGAATTCATGATTATAGTGAATTTAGAACACTGTTTCCCAGGACATTTCAGAAAAGAAGAAATAAAAAAAAACATGTTATTTGGACTGCGGGATTCGAATCCGGAACTACCGCTACTAGGAACGTCTTCTTACCACTAGACCACAGAACCACAAGGCGATGGGAAATTATATCTGCAGGATATTTATTTGAGTCTTGCATAAAATATCACTGATCTACAGTGATTAGGCCTAAGCGCTGATTTCAAATGGTTAGCTTTTTGTTGAGGTTTGGTGATCAAGCTTTCCATTTACTTTCTAAAATTATTTTCAAGCGAGTGATTTTATAGGCTTACTACAGTGTGTAGAATAAGCGCATGAATTTTATTATGTTAAAAAATTGAGGTTTGCTCAACGAGCAGCGTGGTAGTCTAGTGGTTAGAAGAGAGGATAAGTCAGCGAAGGGTCGTAAGGTTGTAGGTTCGAGTCCTGTCCGAACACTAAGGATTGATCTTTTTCAACAAAAATGCTGATTTCCCAGAATTCCTTTCAGACTGTCAGTGTTCTAAATTCACTATAATCGTGAATTCAAAGCAATTTGACAATTCAGGATAATGGTGAATTCAGAGATGAGAGATGAGAAGCCTTCCGGATGTCGTAAAATCCACGACATCCGTTAGCGCATGCCTAATGCATTAATGTACTATTGCGCTTGCTCAATACCAGAAACCGGAAATAAAATAAAATAAAATAAAAACTTCCGTGTGTGCATTCTCGTCCCCAGAGCCCTCGTTTCAGCAATATATGAATTGATAAATTGAGACAATTGGCCACTGCTTGAATGATAATCGCATCAGCCCATGTTCCCTGACATGACATATTACTCAAATATCCTTGCCAAGAGTTGTCAATATTACTGTCTATAAACTGTTCGGGGTTATGCAATAAATACTGAATGCCAAGACTACGTACATGTATGTTAAAATGGTCGTTAGCATTGCCATACAACTGATGTGATACAGCACGAAAAAAACAATCACCACCTCCTCCAACATCAAGAGTAGTTCTATTTAATTCAGACAACCTACTTTCTAGTTGTGAAACTGAATTTATGGCACCTAACGCATCAAAAGCAGCCATGATAATCAATTCATAATTTTAATTTACGAAATAATAAATTTCAATATATATTTTTACTTTCAGTTTGCTGTACTCTTTGCTAATAAAGGTACGACGAGCACTCTAAGGTAACTCTCTTGTCCACGTCAGGATTTGAATGCGATGAGTACGACACACTCACTTATTGATATTCCTCTTATTTTTATACGCTGGAAACGTTTTCTTCGTATTACTTGCCACTCACATAATACATTGTGTTTTTCTTTGTCTTGTCAATTAAGTCCCAAATAGTGCCAATGTCTCTCTTGAATCAAAACGCTGAAATCGCTTATAAAATGCATCTTAAAATGCGTGCTTTGTCATTCAATTCACAGCAACAAAATTTTACTCGTAAACGAATTCAATTATAGAGTGAATTGCACCAAATAAAAACTTGTACATTTGCACAAAATGATAAACTTTAGTTTAGTTAGCTAAATCAGCAAAATTATGACGATTCTTGCATACTATTGCATAATCAAACCGTAATAACAATGATTCAGTATTCCAAAATAGAACAAAACCCAAAATTCATGCTATCTTGCTCTTCCATACTCTTGCATAATCAAACCGAAAGATTTCTACTTAGCTAAATCAGCAAAATCTGACCTCTCTCTGACCCTACTAATGGAAACACTAATGGCTCTACGACAAATTATTGACAAGAAAAATGCAAATTTCTTGAGCCTTTGAAGATCAATTCCCGTCTCGAACAAAATTTGTAGAGTCGCGACAAGCCAACCGCATATGTGTAAAGCGTTGATGACAACAGAAAATTTGTTTAAATAAACAGCCGCCTCGAACAAAATTTGTAGAGTTACGACAAACCAATAACCGCATGTGTAACGCGTTGATGATGACAGAAAATGTGTCTGAATAAACAGTTTTTTCGCTAGGGCCGAACTTAGGCCCTACTACTTTACCATAATAAACGTGACACGTCCACTTACACTTAAAAACACATTTGAAAGTTTGAGTGGTAACGTGAGATTTGAAAAGTTAATAAAATCATAGCATGCCAATACCCTAGGGAAATTAGCATTGGGTCCGGGGGTACTCCCCAAACATTTTAGTGGCAGTGTGCGACGCAATTCTTGAAATATTTACCGCATTACGAACCATATCCTTTGATGCACTTATATAGCTTGTATAAAGAAGTACCCCCCCCCCCCCCGGACAGTTTACAATTCAGGGACACCCATTTTTATCTCGTTAATGCGCACATGCGCAAACGAGATATAGGTATGAGTATCAAAAAGGGACAAAATTTGTTAACTTTGTTAACTTTTGTCCGGGGGAGTTAGTTCTTTATACAAGCGATATTAGGGCATTAAGGATATGGTTGGTAAGGTTGGTAATACCGGTTAGGATTTCAAGAAGGGCGTCGCATATCGCCACTAAAATTTTTGGGGAGTACCCCCGGACCTATTGCTAATTTCCCCAGGGTATTGGGATGTCATGAACTTGTCATATCTCACTTACGTCACCGCATGGAAACTTTCAAACTTGCAAACAGTCCCCATTTTGAATTTAGCGAGACCGGCTCAATTTTGCGCTGGTAAGCGCCGATATTGGACATTTTCACGTACTTAAGTGTTTGTATAACTTTTTTTAAACCCCTTTGAAACTTATTCAAGTGGTTTGAAGGCATGGAAGCACAAGAGCCGAGTGTTTCTAGCTATAGAGAGGTATTAAAGTTCTTATTTCTCGTCGATCGTGTTATATTGAGGTGACAAAATCAGAGGTTTGTCGATTTACGGTAAGCTTGTATTGTTTGAGCTAGCAGTGACTAAAATCATGTCGCCAAAATACTTCTAATCTTTTTATCTTATAGCAATGTACCTGTTCTATGATTCGGACAGCAACAAACACAAATCGTGGTTGCCTTGCAAAACACAAGGTGTGATTTGCTCGGAGCAGTGGAAGTGTGGTTCGCAATTATCGAAACCATGGCGAATCAAGGTACGTAATTCACGTGCATCTATCTGCAATATTAGGAAGTGTGTATCTTAGTTTTTCGGTAGTAACGGGTTTGTTGCCACAACCAAATGAATGGTTTCCACTTGTCATGAATAAAACCTTCGATTATTCTATGTTTACAATAACAATTAGAGTTATCGAAATTGCACGGTATTAATTTTACAATTTCAAACCAAATCGCTGTTGTGCCTTTTCTCTTTATTATAAGATGAAATTGAAATTATTTGGTAGAAACTTGACAAGTAAACTCGTGTTGATAACTGCTATTAGAATATATTTCAAGTTAGTGTTTTTTCTATCCTTATATGTATGTTTCGCAAATGAATTCGGGTAGATGAAATATAAATCTCATACTGTACTTACCTTGAAATATATTTTGGGGTATTTTGCTATTGGACTACAATTTCTGTGTAATACACGTTTACTGTTGTCGACATCCATGGTACAAAATTTAATTTATTTAGCAGACACCTCTCCCAATATAAAGACAGCAGATGAAATAATGGAAATATAGTTTAGAATTTGTTTATAAAGGCTAAATGGTTCATAACATTTGTGATAAATTCAATTTTTAAAAGAAATATTATTTGTTGCAGGATTTCATACAAACACTAGACAATCGAATTATCAAAAGCCTGTGTGTGAGAAGTCTTCAGCGTGGGAACTGAGTATGGACTACATTCATGTGTTACTCATTATGGAAGACAATGACAGCGATGATGATGAAAGTGGTGATCAGGATAGCCAGGTTGTCCCTGAAACTGATCGACCAAACATTGGTAGGAGCAGCAGCCCCAGCCCCAAGTTTCCGAGTGTCACTCCCATTCTGAAACACCAGTTCCATGGTACAAGTGCAATGTTTGTGTAATTATGCTACAGGAAATAGAAAACAAATGCTGTGGCCAGAGGAGATGCGTAACAAGTTTTAGCAGATTTAAAAACTGTGTTTTATAGATCCGGATGTTCTGCAACTCTGCATAAGAAATCGAGCAGATATTCGAAAAGACAGAGATGACAATAATAAAAGGGCCTTTAGGAAGGCAGCCTATCGTCAATTTATCTTGGACGGATATGGATGGCCACTTGGGGAAGGGAAATAGAAACATGTGCCCATCATGCATTGTCAAGACTATAAGAAAGCATTATCCTTCATAAACTGGGGTGTATATGGGTTACAGGCCTGAATAAGAGCATTTGCCACTAACAAGGCCTGATGGGTGTGAAAGTCATCTACTTACTTGTGAATGATTTGACCAAAGTTGAATTTTTGTTTCAAGGTACAGTGTTTTCTTCTGAAGATAGCCATTCAGAGACTTTAAATATTTTTACTCAGAAAAACCCAAAGCATTCTGGGTTTTCTGTTAAATGACTGGCCCCGAGGGGGGAACTGCAATCAACTTTTGCTGGGTCCACAGGCCTCTCAGGGTTTTCTGTTAAGTGACTGGCCCCAAGGGGGGTACTGCAATCAACTTTTGCTGGGTATGTGGCGCTGGCCTATCAGAGCACTTACCCCTTTATAGTCTATTCTGTGACCAAATTATAGACCCCATCTTAGTCACTTTTGTGAAAATATAAGCTTTGCAATCCCAACTTAGTGATTTGCTGTTTTTAATACCTCAAATCCCCACTAAAACAAAACTACCCCCTCCTTCCCCCCCCCCCAAAAAAAAAAAAAAAAACCGACCCCATGGAGCCACACATTCCCATTCTTATTACTAGGAAGTACCCCCCCCCCCCCCCCCCGGAGTGACTGGCCAACCCAAGTGTTTATTTCTAACAACTGTTTTTTTTGATGAATTGATGCCTGGGCTGTGCAACTTATAGTGCTGATTGATATCAAATGAATGTAAACTGACTATATATTGTTCAGAGATTGCCGAATATCAATCAATATTAAATAGGTTATTGCATTGAATGCTAACGATCAAAAACCAGTCATTGATTTTCATCTGTGGCCTACCAGAGACAAAATTGATTTGTCAAAGATTTGGCCCAGCAAAGAAAAATTGAACTACTAGTGACAATATCAAACATAAAATAACAAATCATTTTGAAGAGAAACCACTCTATTGGAATGATTAATTTTCTTCATGCTGAGGTTGGGGAAAAGGCTAATTTTCAGTCAAAGTGGTGTACAGAGAAAGTGTTTTCAAACACTTATACTTAAATCTATAGTTACACCAAGAGGATGGAAATAAATACTAATGCAAAGGTTTTGTTTTCTAAGAATTTATTTTTACATTATATTTAGTTCTTATGACATGACACAATTTGAAATGTCATTCCTTTTTCACAGTATATTTATACTGTGTAAAATTAAAATAGTTTTGTTTTCAGTCCTATTTGTTTTTGTGTGAATAGACAGCAATGTATTTTCGGTATTGAACTGTAACTAGTTTGCAATAGAGGCTCATGCAGTGGGATATCAGTAAAAATATTTACATGTGAAAACATTGTACCACATGAGCCTCCAGTTCAATACTAAGAATATTAATTTTGTCGGAGTCTTGTTGGAGTACAAACAACAGCTCAATGCTGTACAGAACACTACTAAAACCAATGGCAAAGCTTTCTAGGGTAAAACCTATAAGCCTTATCGCAAAGTTGTTAGCAGAGGGGCACAGGTTCCCCTTCTTTTGCAAAAAAAATATAATAATAATAATGATAAGGCCCAGTCTATAACATTTTTACTCTCCTTCTCCCAAAAACATCCCCCCCCCCCCACCCCCACCCCCATCGCCATGATGTACTCTGGATCATCGATGCACTGATTTGACTCCATGAATGATAGCATATTGCACTTATGTTTCAACACTTTTTCTTGAAGACAAAAAAGTACAAAAATAGCAACAAATGCTCTCTAAGGTTGTGTTTCATGGTTAGGTCAATGAACATGTCGATCCACTTTTCAAACTCTTCCCAAAGAAACACCAGGATTCTAAAAATATGGATTGAGACTAATCCACTGAATCCATCCCGAGTATGGATTCATGATTTTATTAAAGAAACCGAAATCTGGATTCCAACTTTTGCCTACGAACCACACCAAGATAGAAGTGTACAATCTCCCAGAATGCGGGTCCACGTGCATTCGATTTTCTATTTAATCTTTATGCCTTTCATCCTTTTTCATGACAGAAGAACCGAACATTTCAAGGCCCTCACTAAATGTGACTATACATCAGCAGGACATCAGCCATTGCTGATCATATCAAAATTACTGGTTACAACATTAATTGAGTCGTGCCTTGGCTCTGAGCCAAGGCTGTAGTAACATGAAATACTAGTAGAGACCGCTGACCGGAGGCAAGCGAGTATCAGAGCGAGAAATTTAAACGTTACAAATAAACCAAGCTTGTGTTTGTCATATCCGTGGCGTTACCAGTTTGTTCTGTACCCCATAGAAGATGGTGTCAGAAGTGGTACTGTTCTGCTAGTTCACAGAGCCTGTGAGAGCAGATTCAGCGAACCGAACGGACGTTTTCAGCGATACACGTTGCACGTGGTTAAAGCAAGATGGCGAAAAGCATGCCACATGTCAGGCCGCCAGAAACACTGGTAATTTCTTCGGGAAATCCTGCTCATTCGTGGCGAAAATGGAAACAGAAATTCGACATTTACCTCAAGGCAACTGGAGCATCAACAAAACCAGATGAAATGAAGGTAGGGCTCCTATTAAACCACATTGGCGAATCGTGTTTGGAAATCTACTCAAATTTCACCTACTTACCCGAGCGTGACGATCCTGCGGGAGGGGAAGAGAGACTCCCAGCCGAAAGTTCCGATAACTACGCGACCGTGCTAGCAAAGTTTGATCAATATTTTCAAAAAAAGGGATCCTCAGTTGATGCTACGGGAGAAATTTTGGCTTCACATAAAACGAGAGCCGACTCAGAGTTTAGATTCTTGGGTTGTCACTGTCAAAGAAAGAGCCGCGAGTGCAAGTTTCCGGCCGATTTTCTGGAGCAGGCAGTGAGAGACAAACTGACCTTTTCTTGCACTGAAGACAGTTACAAGTTGAAACTCTATGACGAGGGCGCCGACCTTTCACTCGAAAAAGCCACGAAGATATTGTCCTTGAAAGAAGCTACAAAACGTGAGTTACAAGAATCAAAAACCGCGGAGATCGAGCACATAACCAAGCGAGAGAATAGGCCAGATCTTAGATACAAACTCTTCCAGAGGAGTAGCGGCAGAAACTGTGGATATTGCAACCGACAGCATCCCCCAGGGAAGAGAAACTGCCCAGCAGCAGGTGTGCAATGTAACAAGTGCAACAAAATAGGACATTATGCCAGTGTATGTAGGAGCTCAGATGCTAAAACAGTAAATCAAGTCCAAGAAGACTCCAACCATGACACCGACTCCTATGCCACATCTTTCAGCCCCACATTTGTAGGAAGGGTTACCATGCCAGAATCATATCCAGTAACCACTACATCCAAAACAGAGCCGGCTGAAATACGACAAGCCTCCACTTCAGACTCAGGATGGCACATTAAGCTGAAGATACAAGACCACGAGCTGACATGGTGCATCGACACAGGAGCTCAAGTATCAGTGATGCCTGAGTCCTTATACAAGGAGACATATGGCGCATTGTCAGAACCAGACAGAGAACTTGTGGGGGCAGGAGACGTTCCACTAAAGACCCTTGGATGGATACCCATGAACCTTGCCTTGGGCGGGAAGGGGGTTGAAGAGCGGGTATACGTAATCAGAGGAGCGTCGAAGTTACTTCTTGGAATACCTGCCATTCGCAGTCTTGGTCTAATTCACGAGATTCCAGGAACATACAGCATCAAAACAATTCAGCATGAGCCTTCCTCCGATAGCAGCCCACTTAGATTTGATACAAAGGAGGACATTGTCAACCAGTATACAACACTCTTCCAAGGCTTAGGCAAACTTGAGGGCGAGCACACAATTCATCTACAGGAGAACGCAACGCCCTTCTGTCTGACAGCCCCAAGGCGGTTACCATTACCACTTATGAAGAAGGTACAGGAGGAGATTGAACGAATGCTTCAGCTTGACGTCATTGAACCAGTAGACGAGCCATCAGACTGGTCTTCGCCAATTGTGGTTGTACCAAAGGCACATGGCAATGTACGAATATGCGTATATCTTACAAAGCTAAACCAGGCAGTCCGCCGAGAAATCTACCACATGACAACAGTTGAAGAGACACTGGGAAGCATAACGGAAGGGACAGTGTTCTCCAAGCTAGAGGCGAACTCTGGCTTTCACCAAATAGTCCTAAACCCGGAAAGCTCCAAGTTAACCACGTTCATCACGCCATTCGGTAGATTCATGTTCAAGCGTTTGCCTTTCGGAATATCATCTGCCCCTGAACACTTCCAAAAAAGGATGGATAAGG
Organism: Cladopsammia gracilis; assembly: GCA_022457155.1. NCBI lineage: Eukaryota > Metazoa > Cnidaria > Anthozoa > Scleractinia > Dendrophylliidae > Cladopsammia > Cladopsammia gracilis. The sequence continues at coordinate 932,150 of JAJGOT010000185.1, read as the reverse complement.
AACTGTCTGGAATTGAAGGGGTGAAGTGCCGTATGGACAACATTCTAGTCAGGGGAAAAGACAAAGCCGAACATGACCAGAGACTCAAGCAAGTGCTCGACCGGCTGGTAGAAAGAGGTCTCACGCTTAATCTTGAAAAGTGTCTTTTCTCCCAAACAAGACTGGAATACTTGGGTAAAATTATTGACAGCCAAGGGATAAAGAAAGATCCCTCAAGGGTTAAAGCTGTCGCTGACGTGGCAGTACCCAAGAACATTGCGGATTTGAGAAGATTCTTAGGGATGGTGAACCACCTGATGAAGTTTTGCCCAAATCTAACAGAGAAGACGAAGCCATTGAGGGACCTGCTAAAGAAGGAAAACGCTTGGATATGGGACACGGCTCAACAAGACGCCTTCCAGCAGCTGAAAGCGGAAATGGCATCCGAGCAAGTCCTTGCACTGTATGATCCAGAAAAAGAGACTACAGTATCATCTGATGCAAGCAGCTTCGGGTTGGGTGCAGTCCTTATGCAGAAGCAACCATCAGGTGAAATGCGGCCAGTGGCATACGCTAGCAGATCCATGACAGAGACGGAGCGCAGATATGCCCAGATAGAAAAGGAGGCGTTGGCTATCACGTGGGCGCTTGAACACTGGGCAGATTTTTTGATCGGAATGAAGTTTAAGGTAGAAACTGATCATAAGCCACTGATTCCCTTGTTATCTACGAAGCTGATAGATGAGCTCCCAATACGCATCCAGCGGTTTCGAATGCGCCTTATGAGGTTCAACTTCACCATCCATCACGTCCCTGGTAAATTATTGTATACGGCGGACTCATTACCGCGATCCCCTCTCAAGGAGGAAGCAGATGAGGCCAGCCCACAGAATGACCTTCATAACGAAGTGGAAGCCTATGTCAACGCCGTACTGGTGACCCTGCCTGCATCAGACCAATGATTGGACGAGATACGCTCTGAGTTGATGAAAGACGATACGCTAAGAATGGTGATGCACTACGTACAGCACGGATGGCCTGAAGACAAGCGAAAGCTCTATGGCCCCATTGGCAAATACTGGAACGAACGGGGCAACATATCCCTCCACAACGGCTTGCTGTTGAGAGGACGGCGATTAGTTATCCCTCCAAAGCTGAGACCAGACGTCCTGAGACGCTTACATGATGGTCATCAAGGGATAACAAAGACGCGTGCAAACGCTGCATCTTCTGTGTGGTGGCATGGAATTTCTGAAGACATCACAAAGGTTGTACGAAACTGCGCCATGTGCGACAAGTTCCACAATGAACGCATCGAGCCGATGAAAGGTACGGAGTTTCCTGACAGACCATGGGCCAGAGTTGGCGTAGATTTCTTCCAACACAAAGACAAGCACTACCTCCTGGCCGTAGATTACTTTTCAAGAGATGTAGAGATCTGCTTAGTCTCGAAGAACGTGAACACTGCGCAGACTGTTGTGAAGATGAAAAAGATCTTCAGCAGACATGAAATTCCAGACATCCTGTTTACTGATAACGGCCCTCAATTTGATTCGCATGAATTTAAGGAATTTTGCGTAGACTGGGGTATTGAGCACATAACATCATCTCCAAAATATCCGCAAGCAAATGGAGAAGTAGAAAGGGCCGGCCAAACTATGAAGATGATCCTGAAGAAGAGCGGTGACGAGTACTTAGCTCTCCTGAACTGCAGAGATACCCCACTACACAACGGCTATTCTCCTGCGCAACTGAGCATGGGACGCAAACTACGCACTAGAGTTCCTTGTCACCCGGATGAGCTGAAGCCAAAGACCCCACACTACGACCACCTCAGGAAAAAGGAGAAGGAGTATCGTACAAAAATGAAGTTAAACTACGACCGCAGACACAGAGTAGTAGAGGGAGAACAGCTATCACCTGGCGACCGTGTATGGATACCAGACCTTAGGGCAGAAGGTACGGTGATGGAAGAACATGTAGCTCCAAGGTCGGTAGTCATACAGAGCCCTAATGGACAAGTGAGAAGAAACCGGAGAATGACGAGAAGAGTGCTTGAAGGAAGTCCTCCAGTCGTATCTCATAGTGCGAGCCGTGAAATCCTCGAGCCACTGGCAACAAGAGTTACGATGCCAGATATTACTTCAGCCTCGAGAGCAAGCCAGGAAGCACCCAGAAACGCGCTTGTTCCTGACAGTCAAGACGAGGTAGAGGAGCCAGCCAAACCATGCGGAAGTCCACAGCCGGATAGGCAGCTGGCCCGTCTTAGACCAAGAGCAGCTCTTAAGAGACCCCAAAGATACATTGATGAGTACTAAGATAAGTTAGGACACTAAGGAACAGTCTATATGTTGAGTTAAAAAAAAGAGAGATGTAGTAACATGAAATACTAGTAGAGACCGCTGACCGGAGACAAGCGAGTATCAGAGCGAGAAATGTAAACGGTACAAATAAACCAAGCTTGTGTTTGTCATATCCGTGGCGTTACCAGTTTGTTCTGTACCCCATAGAAGAAAGGCGACCGACTCTATAAAATGAGCTACAAAAAGTGAAAAAGTTCAGCTTTTTCAAGTGGTTTATAGCCTGGGGCGAAGTGTTAGTGACGTCATATCAGTTGATATAGCAACTTCAAGCTCATGGATGATTGGATTTATTTATAACATAAGAAAAAGGACAATGACGAAACGAAACATATCAAGTAAAAGGAACTTACATTATTGCCGAGTTTGGCGAGAGTTCCATTCGATAACGATTTCGTTTTCTTTCTTTTCGAGCAACATATATATGATATATCGAAGTATTAAGTTGACCTTTTATGCACGAGTGATTGCAAAAGACTGATTAAAGGTTTCAAATGACGTACAGTGTAGTAACGTTCGTGACAGATCACCTAGTGTGACCGGAAAAGCGACTGTACATGTAACACAAATCATAACAATATATTGAATTAATTCTCGTACCATAGGGGCACTTACAAGACCCTTAAAGCTTCTTAAAGCACGACTTCGCTATTCGAGGAGTTGTTGTTCTTGTTACAGTTTAATTGCGATCATTTTAATATTTTAGCGTCCGGAAAAACAGACCGTTCACTGTAAAATTAAGAAGACTTTGCTCATTCAAGAACTACAGCCTTCTTTAAATATTAACGTCAACAGTGAGAAGCTGTTGCTTTATTACTTGTGCCTTTGTGCCTTTATTGTTTGTGCCTTGTGCCTCTGACAGTCCGTTTAAATTACTGTTAAGAGACCTTAAGATTGTTTTTTCTTAATCCTGGTTCCAGACCCCTATTTTGAACTATATAAACAGTTTTCAAACACTGTAACGGTTACTTTTGAAAATGTATGTTGCTTAGCATACGAAACGTCAACTTTTTTTGTTATAAAAATTCGTTGGTTTACCATATGTATTACCGCTGTTTGTGTTTCATTTTTAATCAATTTACGATCGCCTAGGAACAAGAGTTTAATAAAAAACAAACTAATCCAGTTGGCCAATCTTACCCACTTTGTCAAAATACCTTTAAACTCGATATTACATCACGCAAACCAGCCCAAACGTACTACTTTAACAATCCACGCTATCAAAACAAAACCAATCGAAGTAATGAAACTCTTATTAACCATTAAAACTATAGTTTGAAAGTTATCACTTTTATTCACACGCACCTACTAAATTAACACTGCTGTTAGTTAAATGACATGTTTTCGTCAACTAAAAGCAGGTATTAAAATATTATGAAACTATGGTTACAGTCTATAGTCATTTGATAACTTTCAACCAATCACATGATTACACGAACTTTTTCACGACTGTGTAATTTTACATGTAATTGTACATGTTTGTGAAAAAATTTCTGATTTGAAATTCTATAACTTATTGAAAAGACTCACTCTCACTTCGAGAAATTAGTGAAATTGTTAAAATTATAGAAATTAGAGAAATTTAAGAGGACTCATTATGTTCTTAAATATCTATAATTGAAAGGAAAAGTTGTTATCCTCTTCGAAAATGGAGAAATTCTTAATGTTATAGAAGGTAAGAACCGAAGGGAGGAGGAGCCTTCTAGAATATTCTGTAAATCATTAAATATTCATCATATTCAAAATATACTCTTTGTAAATAGTTTCAAGAATATGAAGATTTACTGACAAACTTTACTTGTTAATAGTAGTTATCATAATGTCCCCCTTCTCCATCAAAAATATTTTCAATTTCTTGTCATTTTTCTGATTATCCCGCGAGCGAAGCGAGCTCATAAGTTTTTTAATGACTAGAATTAATTGAAAATATTACCTTTTCGCATTATTTCTAATCATAATAATACTTTTAAGATAAAGAAAGGAAAAAGTAGATATAATATCGGAAGAAGGTATATGGATTTTTTTTCTAAAATGAAAAAATGGATTAATGATAGAAAATCGATGAGGGAAATAATCGGGGAAACTTTAGACTAGGGTTAAAATTTGAAGGACAGGGACAATCAGAAAAATGACAGGAAATTGAAAATATTTTTGATGGTGAAGGGACATTATGATAACTACTACTGTTTAAGTCTGCGACGTGCAAGTCTTGCGAGAAAGCGTTTCTTCATCACACTGAGATGTCAAAAAAGTGTCTAAGATCCAAGTGAAAATGCCAAAGACGACCACGACAGCTTGAGGAACTATGTTTGGTTGATTTCTGTTCTTGGTATAACTGTTTGTTAATATAGTCTAATAGTGACATTCAAACAAAAGTTAAGACGAAGGGATGAATACTGAGTAAGTTTACAAGAAATGGGTCTCCACCTAAAAAAGATTTTGGTGATAAAATTGATGATGATCTCAATAATGAGAACAGAACAAAGTTGTGAAGAATTTTACTTGAAAGGAGGAATGAAACTTCTTCGCAGAATGAAAGCTAAATCATTCGCTCTCTGCAATTTTATGCTTAATGTGATTTGATTCAAAATTGTGAAACGTATCAAGAGAGATTTCAGCAAGTAAAACATGTTACATTCGAAAGAAAAGAAAGGATAACTTTAACCCTCGGACGTACAAAGGGGGGGGGGGTGGTTGCCACCCTCCCTTAAGGTTTTTCTCCGATACTTTCAAGACCATTTAAGATTAGCACATGCCGTTTGCAGTAGCTGTTCATTTATCCTTAAGACACATTTTCTTAAAGTTTGGCGACAACCGGTTGCTATAGTAACGAGATATTACGTCATAAGTAACATGTGGTCAACCCATTTTTGAAGAAAAATGCGTGTTTTTCACCTTTTTTCAGCGAAAAAACATATAAAATGCTACCAAAAGCATCAAAATGTTTGATTATATGTTATTTTGCAACTCTAGCACACAATATTTGCAATTACCGCATTTTTCTGATAAATTTTTTTTTTAGTAAAATCTAAGATGGCGGCCACCCTGGCGGCCATTTTGGATGACGTCACGGACCCCCAGCAACGCCCCAACCCATAATATTTACCTTATCTTGTAGAGCACATCGCGGGCTATCTATTAGATGTAAAATATTTCCGAAATATTGCAACAGCGCAAAAACCCAAGGGGGGGAGGGGGTTGCAACAACCTCCCTTGTACCACGGTTGGGGTATACGTTTGCGTGTACGTCCGAGGGTTAAGAAAAAGCTATGCCGGGGAGATCTTGAAAATAAGGAACGTGATAAGTTAGATACTGTAGCTCCCCGGGCAGGAGGTACTTCGTAGTAATGGGCTAATGGGGATGTGCCGCTGGATGGGGTCGCATTTCACGACTGGATTGACTATAATGGGGTTGTATTTCCAAAAGAGTTACTAGAATAGGGCGGCAAATTGTCGAGATTTTTTGGGATACAAAAATGCTGGCAAGTATTTTTTTTTTTTGGGGGGTAGTTTTATTTAGCAGGGATTACAAAAATGGGAAGATTCGCAGTAAGAAAAATTGTTACCGTACTTAGTGCCGTTTCTTTTAATATTTAACAATCGGCTTGCATTTCAATTCAATCGCAACTAAACATTAACTGAGTTGCACAATAATCCAGGACAAAGTCCAACACGTTTCCTATTCCTCTGCGTTGTCGTCCATCGAAGTTAGGAACATCTATTCCGCCCCCAATACACGGCTAACTTTTTTACGACTAAGGCTTTAAACATTTCAGTTGATACGCTTGACGTACGACTAAAATTTGGGTAGCTAAAGTTTTACGGCTAACGATTAACACCATTGACACCCTGCATAGCGACCACCGTAGGTGGATACAGCTCATTTAGGTTTAGTTGGATTTTTTTTTAAACACAACTAAGGAGTTGTTTAGCTTCCTTCCGATACCAGAAAACGAGGAAACAGTAGAATTTTCGCGTACAATTTGATTACGTCTTGAAAATATGTTTCTGTTCGAGTCTTGCAGTTTTGAAATACTGTTGATAGCGGAGCACTTGCCAGGCCGAAGGCCTGGCTGCGCAGTTCCATACTCATAGAACCTATCGCCGTCATTTTTCATGGTCATGGCTAGCGGAATGTTTCGCGGGCGCGTGTCCGTCCGCCCGCCGTGGACCGCCGTGTTGGAACAACATCCGGGATCTTGAAAGCTAGGCTTTGTCAGTTTTCGCGCGGCCACACAGCCGTGAGCTCGGTAAACACTTTTAGTTGTTTTGTTGTGTCTAGCGGAGAATTAAAGTCGTTATTTTCCTGCATTTTTTCGCGGTTTGCTACTCAAGACAGGGATACTAATTAAGGGATACTCAGAAGCCGCTTTAGTGGAAAAAGACGAGCTTTCAGGGATAAAATCTTGCTTCGAGGAACTTCATGTATTACGTTATTATCAATGCGGGAGATGTTTGTTTTCTACGGATTTCAGAACCAGAAGCGGAGATTTGAATTTCCAAGCAAGCGAGGAACTTAAAGGTAAAACAGATTACAGTTTTCGATGAGAATTTATGTTGATATCAATCTGTGAGTGACTTTTTATTAGTGTTATTGTTAGTTTTGGAGAATTGATTTTAAAACGTGCTTAAATTCAGTTGTATCGATCTCTTGAATTTCATCGAAGAAAGCTTAAACTCGATGAGCTATAATTAAATGGTACGCGTTTTGCTTTTAAACGTAAACTAATGGAGATTTGAATAAATTTTTTCGAAAGAAGATTGTGTTGTCCATTTTTATGTGTTTGTTCATTCATTAGATAGATTGAAAAGCGATTTTATGTAAACAAAGCAAGACTTTGGTTTTATAGTACAGTTCTATCTTCACTCGCATCGCCTTATGCAAATATGTTTGTGTATTTTTGCAATTTTTGATTTTCAAATCAGTTTCTCGGGCAATTTTTGACAAACATAAACTGTATTTTATTCGGAAACTGGTGGTACTAGTTATTCTAGACAGAGAAAAGTTTGTTTTTGTGAACTTTTGTACGGTCTATAAAAATGTACTGTGCAGACGGTCGCGTAATACTGTTTTTGAGAATTGCTAAAATTGAAAATAGCCCGTTCGTCAATCTTAATTCTTGTGCTTCCAACCTTTCACCTTAGTTAAGTTTCACCTTAGTTAAGTTTCACCTTAGTTAAGCTTGTTCAAAGTGCGACGCTGTTAGGCTTGGGCTATGTATATATATTAAGTACTGATAAATCAGTATTACCAATTGGGAACATCAATTTTCTGATCTAAATAAGAAAAAAATATTAGACTTGAAATGACAATGTTCCAGTTACAGAAGAATCTAGCACTTCATCTATTTATGACGGAACGTTTGTAAATATTTTCGGTTAACAAATGTACCAGAAGGTTTGCAGGTGAAGAGTAAAGTCTTCTACATTTAACAAATGTGTCAATTCATTTGAGGTGACCTAGTTAAAAGTGTACCGAACTCAAGGTAGATGGCTAAACAGAAAGTGACTAAGTTGGGATTGCGAAATTTACATTTACTCAAAAGTAACTAAGATGGGCTCCATAATTGGCCACAAAATAGAGTACAATGGAGTAGGGGTTCTGAGAGGCCAGCGGCACATACCCAGCAAATGTTGACCCAAGTTCCCCCCCCCCCCCCCCCCTCCGCCACCCCCGGGTGTAGATCCGTCTGCTCAACATATCGATGAACAGGATCTCTAAGTGAAGAAACACATTACAGTGAACTGTTTGGTTGTTTTGACCCATGTTTAGATAAAAATCACCAAGGTACAATCTTTTAAGAAATGCTGGGATTTTTTCTACAGCAACTGATAATGAAAAGCTAGTAATTAATCGTATGGATGATAACAGTTATAGAGAACTTGTTCAATCTTTGAACAGAGAACAAATGAAGTTTTTTTTTACCATATGTTACTCTGTTAAAAACGACGTGAAGCAATTGACACTATTTTTAAGTAGTGGCGCAGGTTCAGGGAAGACAACAGTAACACAAGGCTCTTGATAATAAACCAGGTAAAAATGCAGACCAGTTGAAAGTACTGAAACTTGCTCCAGACAAAAGAAGGATATTACCATCTTCCCAGCGTGCTTTGGATAAAATTCGGTTGAATGACTTCCGGTGGACCCGAAGAACGCTCGTATTTTAGTCAAACTTGCATATGGATTTCCTCGCTTTAAATTAAAGGCATGGCAAGAAAACAATGAGTACCTTATTACTATATAAATAATGGTTCCGAAAATGTTTTTCTTAGACTGGAGTAGACCCGTTGAAAAAAATAATCGTTGCATTGTTTCACTGTTGTCGTCCATGTCTGTGAGCAGTCTTCGCTGAGGCGTATTTTAAATTGCTTGGATCAATAGAAAAAAATGGAGTCAAAAGCCAAATAATACCCAAATCCAGTCATTCGAGAGATAAACTTTCTCGAAGGATGCAAAATTTTAGCGATGTGGGAGGGAGAGATGGAATTTTTTTATTTAAATGGAGAGGTTGGGTTGCTTGCTGGCAATTTGGCCCCAAAATTTAAAGTTGAGACATTTTCGTTTCCAGTCTCTTCCATTTAAGTTGTACTTTGTGCCCTGTCTTCCTATAATAAAATAAACGGGAGCTGGTGCTGGTCAGGTTTGGGTTTTGAGCTGTGGGTCGCTGTTACTGCTATTGGACTGGGTACCAAACGATCCTCAGGCCCTTCCCCCCCCCCTCCCCCCCCCCCCGACCCATCTTCATTAATTTTTGTCAGAAGGAAAATTGGTCTGAAAGTGGATGTATTATAAGTACTGTTGTGGACATGGATCCAGGACAATATGCAGTGCTGTTCTGTTTATTTTGATTGTCTCAATTAAATTCCGTTTTTGAAGCTTGTGAGTGCTATCTTCCAAATTAACTTGTTCCCTTTAGATATTGCTATAGTTTTTGGTCTATATACTGGGTATCAAATAATTGGTAACCCAATTCTCTATTTGCTTGTATGGTTGAGATCACAGGAGGTTACTGCTGCTGAAAAGTGATGTTGTCCAAAAAATAACAACTCAATGGTGAAAGTGGCATGAGATTCTCCCAGCTGTAACAATACTATATTTTGGATACAGCTCATGGGTATTACGAAATTGATTACAAAACATGAATATTCAAGATGAAGCAACAGATTCTCTGCAAATACCATAAGCAATGTATAGAGACCTGGATGGGGAATTCGTAGGTTAAGACCAGGACTTAAAAAAGGACTCGAAATCAAAATTAATTTGTTGATGTACATTCTCCTTACTGATGTCAATACAGTTCACATAGCCATATAACTACAGTGAATTTGTATTCAATTTCCACAGACAACTCATGTTGAAGGTAATCAGGTTCTCGATTTGCATAATCTATGTACTTGCTCGTACACTGATATTATGAGGAGATTTAAGATATTGATCACCGTTCCAATAATAAATGTGAAGCAGTAATGTTGATGTGTCATGTGTTTACCTACATGTATACAGTTGCTACACATTAGCTGGTCATGATTGCTAACAAGAAAATTGTTTTTCCCTAACAAAATGTTTTTATCCAAATTGTAAACAGAAATTCTCCTTACTAAACCATTCGAATGTTATTTCTTATTGAACTATTTTATGAAGAATGCTGTAAACTCAATATACCGTATACGTATACAAAGCACATTTCACTCACTGTTCATTCACAAACAATGCTACATCATGTAAATGTTGTATATTTGGGAAATAATTTCCACCTGTGTGATCTGTAGTTTTATCATTTATCTGTAGTTTTGATCATTTAAAATGTTCCTTAGTGACCTTAGTGAGAATATCAATAAACATCAAATTACAGCGTGTACTAAGAGAATTATTTTTCAGTGTTTGATTATCCTCTCAGTAGTTTAGCCACTTACATCTAAGATCGTTTTTTTTTTTCCAAAAGCCGGTGATTTGAGCTACATTTCTCAATCGCTCTTCTTCTCTGAGCCTTTCCTGTAATCAGTGTTTGCTTTTCCCTACCGTATCAGGTATGAAAGATATGGGTGTTATCGCACCAGACGAAACGAAGAGTGACGTGTCTGTAATATAATGTAGTATATTTTGTAATCGTCTTGCTTGACGTTGTCCGTGTTGGTCAATTGTGGGTCTTTGGATTAATTTTCTTTTAAAAACTTCCAGATTTCGAACCGCGTTAGGCGTAGTGGAAGTATTTTCGTTAGCCTCTGTTACCAATCTGTGTACTTTCTGGGACATACAAAACGGCTCACAGCTCAGTTTGCCGCCAATGCTGTCCTGGCTGAGTGCAGTTATTCGACCTTCGTTGGTGGTGAATGCGGTCCTAGCTCGGAAAATCCGGACGATAGGGAGTGTGTGGCAATCCGGCAGTGTCCAAAGGATGTCCATGGCCATCTGGCATTTTACAAAGTAAGCGATGATGCTGGATCAGACAGTGAATCCAAAGTGTTGCTTGTTCGAGCAGGTAGGTGTAGGTGTAGGTGTAGGGTGTGTTGAGAACTCCGACCTGGAAAACTCAGACTCCAGGGTGTATCATAAACACCGAACCCATAAAAAAATCAAAACTGTTCATGATCAGTGTAGTGTGATCAGTGACTTCGATGCGAGGAGAGTAGTGACAGAGAAAACTTGGCGGCTTGCGCCACTCACGTTTCTCCCTCGCTTCGCTCGTTTTCTACTGTGCTTTTCCCATCTCCATTCTATCACCCCTACTCCAGGCACGCCTGTTATGAAAGCGCTTGACTGAAGTTCATTTTACCCTGGACACGAGGTACAAAATAATGATCTACAGTCAGGGAGTTGGGCAAATAGAAAGAATACCAAAAAAAAATCTCGCAAAGCCTTTGTTGAAATAATAAAAAAATAATATGTACGGGAAAACGACTTTAAAAAATATCTAGCATTTTTTAGTTTTAATAAAATGGTCCACCTCCAACCTATTTTTTTTTTTGTAGCCTACACAACCATATGCTGCCTCGCATCGAAGTCACTGATCACACTGCACTGATCATGAACAGTTTTCAACATTCGCTTCACTTTTGCAACAAAGGTTCTATCGACAATGGTTTAGAAGCCCAGTCGCATACTGGTTTCGCAATGTAAATATAGCGTCGTATATCATAAAGGATACCTTTATCAACGGAGTAAATCCTAACAAATTCAGGTTACTTATACATGCAACTTACAGTAGTTTTCCATCGATCAGTGCAATATCATAATTGACTTCTTAGCCTTCTTTATGGGGCGCCAAATGTGACAAAAAAGATCATTCTCCTTGTGATAAATCGTTCCTTGATATATATATTACAACTTGTTATAAATACATTATTTCGTTTGATATATATATCACAACTCGTGATAAATACATTATTTTGTTTGATATATAGGTCACAACTTGTGTTATATAATGTTCACTCGTGATATAGATTATGATTTTCAAGCCCGTGATATAGATTTCTCAATGTCCGTGATATATGTTATAAAAGAAGACTGGGCCGGGCGCGGGATTCTGAGCGTGCGCAGAACTTTTTTACGATCGAAGGCGCGGGAAATTCTTGAATGCGTGATCGTGAACGAGCTTTACCGTTTATAGTTTCTCTAGAATGGCGACAGATAGACCCTTCCACGGTTTTTTCCAACTTTTTATATTGGCCATGTAGCAGGAATCTAACGACACTGCTGGAAAGAGCACCCCAAAATTAGTAAAATAGCCAAGTTTGTTAGTCGTATCTTGTAAAATCGCAAAGTTATAGCTTCGCGAAGTCGGGAAATTTTACAGACGTTTGTATGCTGGGGGGCACAAACTTGCCCCCCAGCATACAAACGTCTGTAAAATTTCCCGACTTCGCGAAGCTATAACTTTGCGATTTTACAAGATACGACTCACAAACTTTGCTATTTTACTAATTTTGAGGTGCTCTTTCCAGCAGTGTCATTAGATTTTCGCTACATGGCCAATATCAAAAGTTGAAAAAACCGTGGAAGGGTCTATTGATCAAGAATGGTGTAATAAAGAGTGACAGGCCTACACGACTCCCTCGCGAGTGTTTTAGCCATTTTATAGTTAAGCTCGCAAAATGATGCTTCATGTATTTGTAGCGGGTATATGGAGATTTCGAGGTGACTGATTTAAAAGCCTTTTAAACTCGCTAAGTGATACAGACTTTAGTCTCGAGGTCATTTGTGTTTTTAAGCTGTCAGCCAGTTTTGACCTCTTTGTCGGGACGTCTGTTTAATAGCGATGTTCTTATTATGCCATCGTGGCATTTGTTAGAATAACTCTGTTGTGAAACCTTTTAACATTGCATGTAGGCTTTGAGCAAGTTTCGATTTGGAGGTCATTTTGAAATTATGCTGTATTCTCGGCGGTTTTCTTCAACTCTGGTTTCTTCAACTCGGCGGCTTTCTTCAACTTGGCGGCTTTCTTCCGTTCTGGAGCTCTGTTCAATCGGCGGCTAAGTCTTTAGTTTTGTTTGACCTATTGCTGTGCTCATGTAGCCATTTTCTAGTAGAAGACGATATCGTGGCTTTCCTCTGTCGCCACTTTCTTCTTTTGGACAAGAAAAACGCAGCTGGGAAGAGGCATTTCCATATCTCATCCACAGATCATCATAACGTTGAGGCCAAAAATGCAGTTCGGTAATCAAAGTATTGAGATCGTTCTTTAGCTGGTCATCAACGTAACGTTGGTAGAGTATATTCAGCAGCAAGAGACTGTCTTCTAAACGTCGCTGGATGAATTCGATTACATTGACATTATTACAAAACATTTGGCGACGAGGTTCTGCTATTTGGCTGGGTATATTGTGGAGAAACTTCAGCGGCCGCCATATTTGCCTCATTTCTACCAGGCATCCACTCATCCTCGTTTCCAGGACCTCCCAAGTGGTACCCAGTCTTCTTTTATAACATATATCACGGACATTGAGTAATCTATATCACGGGCTTGAAAATCATAATCTATATCACGAGTGAACATTATATATCACAAGTTGTGACCTATATATCAAACAAAATAATGTATTTATCACGAGTTGTGATATATATATCAAACGAAATAATGTATTTATAACGAGTTGTAATATATATATCAAGGAACGATTTATCACAAGGAGAATGATCTTTTTTGTCACATTTGGCGCCCCATACTTCTTAACCTTTTTAGCCGAGAGTAGCTCTTTCCTCTCCACAGATTTCCTTACCACAAAAATGCAGACAAAACGAAAGCATGACGGCTTGAAGTAATCGAGGATCCGAGTTTTCAATACACCCAGGAATCTCAGTTTTTTGCGGGTCTAATGATCCAAACAGGGGTTTTTACGAGTTCGGTGTTTTTGATACACCCTGGGGTCTGAGTTTTCCAGGTCGGAGTTCTCAACACACCCTACACCCTACCTGCTCGAACAAGCAACAATTTGGATTTACTGTCCGTCTAGCATCATCGCTTACTTTGTAAAATGCCAGATGGCCGTGGACGTCCTTTGTACACTGCCGGATTGCCACACACTCCGTATCGTCCGGATTTTCCGAGCTAGGACCGCATTCACCACCAACGAAGGTCGAATAACTGCACTCAGCCATGACAGCATTGGCGACAAACTGAGCTGTGAGCCGTTTTGTTAAAATGTCCCAGAAAGTAGACAGATTGGTAACAGAGGATAACGAAAGTACTTCCACTACGCCTAACGCGGTTCGAAATCTGGAACGTTTTGAAAGAAAATAATCCAAAGACCAACACGGACAATTACGTCACGCAAGACGATTGCAAAATATACTGCATTACAGACACATGTCACTCTTCGTTTCGTCTGGTGCGATAACAAGAGCAAAAGTAACTCACTGGTTGATGACAGTTACGAAATGGAGTAATTGGAATCGCAAAATTTTCACAATACATTGCAAACACACAGGTAAGATTGAATTGTTTTTGTTCATGTTTAATTTTTCCCACACTGTTTCATAACGGTCTGAAATGCACGGCCCATGTATTAAATAACGTTATCGTCGCATTTGTTTACTCAAATCTTGGTCTTGTTTATTTTGTTGGCGTTAGCTGAGGCTATGGGTGGCCTGTAGAAAATTAAAATCCCGATATAACTTAAGAATATGGGTTAAAATTATGACTAGCGAGAACAGAGCTCCATTTACTTTTCACCTTGAGCAAAATGTTCTTTGAGTACTTTGAGCCGCGTGCACGTGTTTTCCTTACATGACCTCGGGGTCGGCATTGAATTGCATGTTTTGAATATTGTATTTCTTCCTGTTTACGGTGTATGTTTTATAACTAAAGTACATAACAGCTTGGTATCTTTACAAAAACAGATTTTTCTTTAGCAAAAAGGTCTTCCTATGACAGATTTTCGTCTCACGGATGTTAGTTGTGTCAAAATACACTTTACATTTCCGTCTCTCAACGGGGCACCTTTATCGGGCCGCGTTAGAAATTTTTACACAGTAGAATATAAATGTTGTGCTTCAAGACCATGTCAGTTTGAACTTCAAAATAAATGTACCAGTGGGCTTTCGCTGGTGTAAAAGTTTGCCTAAATTCGCCCTCTCACTCAAGCGCTACAAGACGGGAATTTGTAAAGGCCAAAAATATTATAACAATAGCATATTCCCAAATTTATCAGGTGTTTTGGAAAGATCAAGAGATCTGTTATGAATCAGCCAAAGTACATTATCGCGTTTGTTTGTGCCAGCGAGAAGAAAATGCATCATTGTCCTCTATTTTCGGCATGGATTTAATGTCAAAATAGCGTTTTTTAGACATTCCTCGATTTCGTTAAAACTGAAGCGCTTTTCAACCTTTGAGTAGTATTTTCGAAAATAACTTACTATAGAGCTTATTTGGGCAAAATATGAAGAAATTCGAAATTTCACGACTGACGCGGTGTTCTTGAAATTTACAGACTGGCTCTTAAGAAAGACAACGAAGGCTGTAAAGCCTTCGATTCAAAAATAACAGTCCAGGATACAGCAAAAAGACATTTATTTGAAAATCAATAAGCCATTTAAAAATCTTTTTAAAAATTAACCTTGCTGAGGCCTTGACAAAAGTACCTGAAATTGGCCTAACACATTCAAAGACCAAAATACAAAAACAAAAGGAAAGAAGGGAGAATGCTAGGCGGTTTAAGAAAAGTAATGAGGAACAGCTGTCCACAGTTGACTGCAACACCATGCTTGGAACTCGGCAGTCCTTTAAGCAGAGGGATTTACAAAGAAAATCCCTGTTCTTTGAGTCCACCGAGGAGGCACAAATGCGGACCCAAAAAAGGAAGGCACTAGAGGATGCTGGTAATCGGAAGAAGAAACGTCACTCTCCAGAGCCAAATTCAGTTGACTTCGACAAGGAAGGTCTCCTGCAAGAAGTAAATTCAATGAATGAGGGTGAAAAGGTGAGAATAAAGCTAATTACAACTTCATTACTATTATTGTTCTATTATTGTTAATATAATAGTACACAAAGCTGTAATTATATTGTTTA
Organism: Cladopsammia gracilis; assembly: GCA_022457155.1. Taxonomy (NCBI): domain Eukaryota; kingdom Metazoa; phylum Cnidaria; class Anthozoa; order Scleractinia; family Dendrophylliidae; genus Cladopsammia; species Cladopsammia gracilis. The sequence goes on along the minus strand of JAJGOT010000185.1, from coordinate 916,306 downwards.
ATCTTTGCGAAAAAGATGCCAGGAAAAGTTGTTGAATACAATGTACTCCAATCAAAGGGCTCTTAAAGCCATCTCATTAATGCGTTGGAACGTGAGGTTAAAAAAAGAAGAATCTTGATAGTGAATATGGTAAAGATGGCGTTGTAGAATCAGACATTATGTAGAAAATGCGAGGCGCAGTAGTCAACTGGATATGGTTCTTGGCAGGATAGAGAAGATTGAGAGAAAGTTTGAAAATTCGTGTTGGTGCAAGTCAATAAAAGTTATGAGTAACAAAGAATCACGAGTGTGAATGTAAATAATTTTGATGTTATAGTGAAGTGAAAATGAAAGACTTTTTCCGCCTTGCTAGCTAATTGACGATGAAAATGTGTTGTTGGGTCAATTTGCACAATGCATCCGGGGGGGGGGGTACTCCCATATATGAGCTATATAGGTATGTGCCGCTGTGAAGGGTATGGTTTTCAGGCAGTTTAGTCTGCAATAGGGTATGGTAATCAGAGAGTTTTGGTCTAGAATAGGGTATCATTTTCCGCGAAACTGATCAGTTGCGTGAAGTTAGTCCACACAAGGTTTACTGGCAAATGGCATATTTAAAAATAGGTACGGTGGGCAGTACGGCATTTTTACTGACCCCTGTAAACTAATAACAAAGAAAGCGAGTCTGGAATAGGTCTAGGATAGGGTATGGTTTTTCGGTGTTTAGTCTAGAATAGGGTTGCAAAATGCAGCAAAAATGGTCTAGTATAAGTTAAGGGTCTCAGAGTCCCAGCGGCACACCCCCACCCAAAAATTTGCAGAGTACCCCCACCCCCCCCCCCCCCCCCCCCCCCCGCCCGGCAATGCATTTTCAGTTATTCATTGTCTATTTTCTGTTGGGATATTTGACAAAAGAAAAGACTTTCTAAATCAAATACAATAGATTGCCGCAATTTCAAAACAATTAAAAGCCCACAAACCTATCAAGTGATCGATAATACGTCCGTGCAGTGACTTTATATCTGAGGGTTTATATCTGAGGGTCTCACAGTCCCAGAAGCACACCCCCACCCAAAAATTTGCAGAGTACCCCCCCCCCCCCCCCCACCGGGCAATGCATTTTCAGTTATTCATTGTCTATTTTCTGTTGGGATATTTGACAATAGAATAGACTTTCTAAATCAAATACAATAGATTGCCGCAATTTCAAAACAATTAAAAGCCCACAAACCTATCAAGTGATCGATAATACGTCCGTGCAGTGACTTTATATTTGATAATAACAGTCCTATAAATTAGTATGTGATGTTTTGTTAGATATAAAGTTACTGCAGATGACGTATTAATATTAATTATCAAAATATCAATTGACACAACAAATGGTGACTGAATCTTTAATATTCTTTCAAGTAAGGCCCGGTTCAAACTTTGAACTTCACATGTGCCGAATCTAATGGAAGGAGATCGTAACAACATGTCATTTCTCTAGAGCTGCCTGCCCCATGCCAGGACAATTTGGACTATGTTTAGCAGACATCGCGCCATCAGCCATTTCTTTTTCAACTCTCCAGCAGTATTCGAAAATAGAACAAAAGTCAAAATTTATGGTATTTAGCTGTTCCTACTCTTGCAAAATGAAACGGAAAGTTTTGTAGTTAGCTAAAGTATTAAGTCTGCTGTTTTATATATTTTGACGTGAAAAATGGCGGGAAAATGGTGATCACGTGGTCATTTTTTCGGTCACGTCTGCTATGGACGCACTTATATGGAAAATATTGGGTCTGGAGCGGGTAAACAGGACACCACTCCTGGCGGTCACTTTTTTAGTTTCCCTTAGATCGAAATGAGGTTCATGACAGGCCTACACCGACTCTGCTATGTGGTTTTGCGGTTGCGATGCATTTATATTAGCTTTCAAAGTTTGGCTGTTATGAGTATGTCGTTAAGTGATCTACGTCTTGTATGATATGATAGGCGGCGTTTTGTAAATAGTTTTCAGGAATGGTTGGTTTTGAACGAAACTCCATTTTTCATCAGTATTTGTTTAAGGTTTTTCAGTCGTGGGTGAAACGTTGTGACAAAAGGCATTATTATCTCGTGAGTTTTTTTCGTTTTGTTTTTAAATGCCAATTGCGTTCCGGCAAAAGTGAAATTCAGAATACCAGTGCATTTAGGAGGGTGCTAATGGGGTTAACAGTTAACTGACAATTGCCCAAAAATATAGTAGTTAACTGATCAATGAAAAGTTAACAGTTAAGTGACATTCTATTAATTATACTAAATTAACAATTGTTGTTAATAAAAGAAACAGTTTTTTTCCTAACAGCAAACCTATTTTCTGACATTTACCTGCCTCGCTGCGTGACCAGGTGACATATTAACCGATATTATATGCGAAAGGTACCAGGGTCGTAGAGCGTTGACCTTGATCTCCGTGATGGCGTCGAGTGGCGTGATCAAAGTTATTCTGAGTTTTTATCGAGATGATGACAAAGGATCGGCATTCGAATGACACATAGGTCGCATACCGTTTGACATGACAAAGCACAATTCAATGGACATAGTTATAATCAAACAATAAGCGGCAAGTTTGGACTCGGTACGTTTGATTTTAAGTTGTTCCGATTAGAGAAGATCGACGGGAAAGCTGTTACAAAGGCTCAGTTGGAAATGGAGCTACCTTTTCTAATGGGAAATGCGACAAGTGAGATACATGGTGTGTATTTTGTTTCGTCTTTTTGTTTAGAATTTTGTCCTAGCACGCGAACTCGGGTTGACCCCGGGGTTGACCACACGAGCCCTTTTCAGTGTTAGATTAAATGAGTAAGATTTCTGATTACAGTAAAACCTGTATTAAGCAGACTCCAAAGTAAGTGGATACACCGTATTTTATTGGACACAAGCATCAGTGAGTTTCGATTTGTTCCTTCCCATACTCTCTGTGTACGATCCTGTATCAAACAGACATCTTAACGATCCTTAGTACAGTTTTGGAAGCTATCTTGACAGGTAAGAAATTATGGTTTTTGTATGAGAATCTAATGTCGAATAATTTTCGTAAAGCGGCTGTTCTAAAAAAAATATCAACTAAAGCTACACGGCAAAGAGTTCTACTGACAAATTTTGGGGGCCTGTTGCTTGTTTTCGTTTTCCATACATTTCTCTGTCTCTGGTTTTATGTAAACAAAACAAGGCTTATGTCACGCAAAATTCGTTGAGAGGGAAGGGATGCGTTGTCGCGAACGCCTCTGTTTGGCACAAGAAGTCCATGACAATTCTCAAGTAAGAATGATTTAATCGCAAAGTCCCCAGATCCTTAGTCACAATGTTCACCGATCCCGAAAACGCATTCACTCTGGTCATTCACATGGCCTGTAAATTAAGTAACCTTAAAAGCCTTATTTTGATATACGTAATTTCCTACTTGTCAAACTAAATCACTTGATAAGATCAATGAATGAAAATATTGAAATAAACCGATTTCCGACAGCGTGACCCAGTTAAAAAGAAAAACGTAAAACTTTCTTATACAAGCGCATGGGTATAGGCTACCAGTGTAGCCTCTTGTTAACTGACAATTGGCCAAAAAAATAGTAGTCAACTGACAATTGGGTACCCCCCATTAGAACCCTCATTTAGCAGTGCTAGATTAATTTGTCGTGTGTTTGGCCTTGTTTACAAAATGGTAAAGTAAGCTCACTGTAGCTGTCGAGAAAAAGCTGCGCCGGGTTTACAGCTCTTTACAGGCAAATTCACCGCGAGAAACAACTTCAAGCATCACGCTTCAGTGAATGTTCTGACACCTATAGAATGAATTGAATTCCATTGTAATATTCCGGAAACAATCCTCCCGTTTTCGCGTTATTTCCGCTAAATCGGAAAACGCTATTTATTTTTTGTAATTTCTAAGTTTTTCAGGTTTGGAATTGTGAAATGTAATACCCTAATGAGCCTGAAGGTTATTTTCGGGGGGGGGGGGGGGTTGATCTCGTCATTTCACGAACAGAAATCTAGGACCGGAAAGAGTTACGCGATTAACATCGAAACGGATGGATTGCCGTCCAAAATAGTGACGCTGTTCAGATGTGTGTTACTTTTCCTTTATACCCTCTTAAAGTTTGATGTTCCCAATGTTTTCGTATTTTTCTACGAAAGAGACGATAACTTTGTAATAGGAACGAAATTAAAAAAAGCCCGTCAAAGTTGTTGAAAGGAGGTGTCGCAGAAGATTCCTGTCAATTTTTAGAATTTTCAGTCAGTTCTGTTGCAACCTGTTGGTAAACGAACTTGAAATGTTCACCCGTATACAGACTTCTATTTTATGAGAGGGGTGAATCCAGCGATCTGTTTTTGGTCGTATCGTAAGTTTGTCTCAGTAAAGGCTGTAATTTTAGTTTGTATTCGCTACGCTTTATAGCTGCGTGGAACTCGCTAAAACCTTCGTTGGCATTTTTGACAGTCTAGCGACTGCTACGTTTATGCCAGCCCACTGTTTGATTGAGGCAAATATATGTATATTTCTATGAATACATGTAGGTGAATGTAGTGTAGTATTAGTTTTTAGACGGAAGTAATGCGACTTGTTGCTTGTGTTTATTATAGCCGGCGTAAGGGCAAGAGCCCTTTTAGGAGCCAGCAAATCAATAAAAGTCGTGAGTAACAAAAGAGTCTCTAGTGTGACTATAAATAATCTTCATGTTAGTGTAGCGTATTTGTTCAAAATAGTCTTTATTTGACTGAGGGGAAAATTCAACTTGATTGTATTACGCCACAGCCAACCCGTGAATAAGAAATGCTAACACGTAACGCAATATTGCGGTAAGCTTATGTTTTCAATTAGCTCCCAAATAGTGTCAATATCTCTTTTGAAAAAATCAAAACGCTGAAATCGCTTATAAAATGCTTCTTAAAATGCTTGCTTGATAAACTTTTGTTAAATAAATCAGCAAAATTTTTACGTCTTTTGCATACTATTGAATAATCAAACCGTAATGGCAATGATTCAGTATTCCAAAATAGAACAAAAGCCAAATCCATACTCTTGCATAATCAAACCGAAAGATTGATACTTCATTAGCTTAGTCGGCAAAATCTCACCTCTCTTGCATACTATTGCATAATCATGACACCTCAACATTTAATACCCATTCAAAACTGAAATTACTAATTACTGTTTTCCTCAAAAATCTCGACAAACTATCAGCACAAAAAAAACAATCTTTATGAACAAAATTTTACTGCTAAACGAATCCAATACGTATATTTAACTAAACACAAAAATTCACTCTGCAATCTCCGCGAGAATTAAACATGACATCACCTATTTATACTTTACAATCGGCGTACCTAAATATTCTAAACGGCTCTGGTAAGCGTGAATTCCTCTGTCGGTATCACAGCTAGAGATTTTTATCTAAGATCAGAAAGGAAAAATCTCTCAGGCACGTACTTGGGGTAGACTTATTCTAAAGCTGTACTAAAATGCTTTTATCGACGAGCAGGATTTGTGCTAGGCCTGTCACTTTTTATAACTGCAGGAGGAAATCCAAGGTTTGATGAATGTTCCAGTCGAGGAAACACAAACAATAACCAAGATAAAATGTGTAATTACAACACGAGCGAGAGCTTTGTTTTTATCTTGTTGTTTACATTTGGTATAATTGAACTCACACATCATCATCACGTGGTATAAATTGGTCAATCAGCATTACCGTCCACCAGATGAACGGTCGAGGATTTGTGGAAGAGCCAGAACAATGGACTGTCTACAGGCGCTTCATTTTTTCCTTCCCTCGTCTCGCGCTTCGCGCTCGTGTCGCGCTCCGCGCGAAATGCTTCGCTCGCTCCGCTTGGTTCATAAAGCGCCTGTCATGCAGGCAACCATAAGGAAGACCATGCAACAAAAAAATTGAAAGTGGGGAATACTGCCTGGGAGAAATTATGGAACCAAAGTGTTACAAAAAGTTTTCATTGCATCCTGATGGTACTTTGAAGGAGGAGTATTTTACGCTGAGTGGCAGAAAAATCCCTTTGCTGGACATAAGAAAAAACCTTTTGTAGCAGCACGAGAAGGAAGGTCTTGTGAGAGACCATTCGGATGAACATTATGAGAAAATGACTGTCCAAGAACTTAAAAACCGTCTTAGGGAGCTTGGAGAGTATAAAGAACAGTCTGGTGGTGAGATGTCAAGAGAAGAAACTGATTAAACAATGGGAAAGAAGACGGCACCTAATGATCTGGTCTGATCATTCAAGCATCATGAATCATGGTCACATTCTCCTAACAGTCAATGCAATCTATGACACAGCAGTTTATTACACATCACAAGAACTTGGTGGAAAGGATGTTTAGGAAATGGTAGAAAAGCCTCAAATCTACCTGATGGCAAGATGCAGGGACACTACTGAAGATCAGTTATTGCACAGTGACACCCGCCTGGAAGACATTCAACAGCTTGATATTCTTGGTTTTCACATGACGTCATAAATTTTAAAAATTCTAAACTATACATCCTACAAAGCTGTTTCTAACATGGTAGGTGGATACAAGTATTATTAATCTTTCGTAGAAAGTTTCAGGTTTTCACGATGTTTTGCTTCCGATTTACAAAGGTTTTAAATGTGTCACGCAATTCATCATGCTATTACAGATAAGCCGTGAAAATAAACAAAATTGAATCAGCTGAAAGTTATTGTTTGCATTATAAGTGCTTATAAGCCGAGTTAATGGAGATTATAACAAATACAATATGTTTTGATTTGATTTTTGGTGTAATTAAGACTTTGAATTTTTGGCCGCCATCGCTGTGCCTCTGAGTGGGGCACAAAGATGGCCGCTCCATACATTTCTTACTAAAAATGTCTAATACTCGTTCGCCTATAACTCTTGAACGAAATGCTTTGGCGCTTCAAAATTTGGCCAATATGTGTACTCTCTACAATTCCATAAACATTTTGCATTCGAAATCTATTGTTTAATGCTTCTGAATTTTGATCTGACGTAAGTGAAAGCCAAGAATTGAGATTACCTCATCACGCAAGGTCCCTATCAAGGACATCTGTAAAATGTTTCATGGTGACCATCCAGCACAAGAGGTTGAGAGTGGTGAGCAAATTGGTGGACATTTTGGCTGTTGTGGTTGCACAGGAGCATCAATACAATACGTTGATCATGTAGTATCGCTGAGAGCCCAAGGAATCACATTGGAGGAAAGAAGGAAGAAGGTTCTTGGAGGTCCAGCTGGACAAGAAAGAAGGAATGGAGGTGTGAATCCTTTCCAACAAATGAGCAAAGATGAGCTGATTAGGGAGTGCATGGGGCGAAATCTTTCAACAGATGGTTTGTTAAAACCAGCCTTGTATAGTCAGCTAAGAGAGGAGCTAAAGGGTATTCAGCGGGTCCCTGCACTCTGTTTTCCACATCAAACGTCTCCAATGCAAGACCTTAACTTAGCTCAGTATGAAGTTGTGCCAGTTGAACCTCTCCATGACCTCAAGGAACATATAAACAACCTGTTAAAAAACTACCTTAACACCTGACAAACGAGGAAAAGACACCCCTTGAAGAAGCAGTGGATGCAGTCCTCTCAACAAAAGAAAAGTTAAGGGGCTCTGATTACCGACTCTGCTGCATTGTCCTGGCCCTACATCTTGGACACAGCTGTCGCCTTACCGTACGAAGACTACTTTACAGTCTTGCAGAACTCTGTGAACTACTAACACAACGCTATTTAAAAACGAACTTGATCAAAGAATTCTGGACTGCCAATTTTGACCCATTTTAATACCTATTTTATCCAGATTTCACATACTCTCTTTAACCCTATTCGGCCTGGGGGGGCACAAAGTGCCCGCGCTAACTTTGAACGTTCATAACTTCTTTAATATGTATTCAAACGCCATCAAACTTTGTGACTTTTCCTAAAATTTATCTGGCAACAATTTTATGTAACAATTTTTTGATCACGTGACTTGATGTTTCCATGGCAACAAGATTTTGACAGCCATGTTTTTCGAAATTTGCATATTTGTACCTTTGAATGAAGGAAAACAATGTTTATTGGTATAACTCTTATATTTTTACGTCATTTAGCGTTTATTTATTGGTCTTGAGTAATTTTGAGTCAATTTGGATGGTTTTTAAGAGGTTTTAAAAAATTTCAGAAATCCAAGATGGCGGATCCAAGATGGCGGCCGTATAACTAATTACCTAATAACTACGTCATATGACGTCATTGTTCCATTGTGCGGACCGCAAAGGAGACAGTTAAGGACGTACTATGTACCCTCTAGGTTTCATTGTTGTAGCCTTAATGTTCTTGAAGTTACGAAGGGGGGGCATACGGATACTTCGTAATAGCTGTACATTATTTTTCTTCGTATTTCACATACTTTAGGGTACCTTATTTGATGTTTTTATGGTCATTTTACTGGTGTTGGGAAATTGACGATTTGAAATAACCTTTTATCTAGTTAAATGCGTTGCATTTCTTATACCCGTTATAAATCAATTTTTATGAGGTCCTTTTTTCTTTAAATTTAACCGGATTTCATATACTAGCAATAACATCACTAAAACTGTCTATAGAAAACGTACGAACATCGTGATAATGTTTAGCAAGTATAAGAAACGAATTAAATATGCCCGTTACTGACTCGCGTACTCAAAGTGGTATACGAAAACGATCTGAGGTATGGATGTTATACCTCGGATCTGAGGTATGGATGTTATACCCCAGATCTCAGGTATGGATGTTATACCACAGATCTGGGGTATGGATGTTATACCCCAGATCTCAGGTATGGATGTTATACCCCAGATCTGAGATATGGATGTTATACCCCAAATCTGAGGTATGGATGTTATACCGCAGATCTGAGGTATGAATGTTATACCGCAGATCTGAGGTATGGATGTTATATCCCAGATCTGAGGTATGGATGTTATACCATAGATCTGAGGTATGGAAGTTATACCTCGGATGTTTAAATGTAAAAGCTTTTGAGAAATTCAACAGAGATAATTCGAAATTGCAAATCAGTAACAAAAACATTGCAATTTCTTAAAAGCATAAAAGGTTCTTAGTAAAAATATTATCTCATTATAAAACCTTAGTGGTATAGTATGCAATTTTGCTTATGGCGGAAATGCCTCTTCAGTTTAATTCTCAGACAAAATTTTCACAGACAACAGGTTAAGTTATGCTGATCTGAAAGTTATATTTAATCGGCAAAACGGTTTACAACGATAAGTAAAAACCTTTTCGAATAAAGGTACACGGATTGGTAATTCCACAACATCATTGGACGAAAAGCACACTGCACCTGAAAATTAACAGAATTATAACAACATACATTCAATTTTGTGGATTGAACGCTCAATTCAATAAGTTTATATGATAGTACGTTACTATCTAACTGACGTACGGTCGAACGCCCATATACTGACATTGTCTTTAGAATTTACCCGCTGAATACACAAATACCCGTTTATAGGGACAATGGACAGTTTTCCCGTCCCGATTAAAACAATTTTATGCAAAGTTAATTTGGCTAATTCTAAGCGATAAGTTTTCTCAGATATGCCAAGTCAGTCAGCTACACATACTATCAGTTTCGATGAAAGAATATTACTAACAATTGTCTGTTTTCGTTTTGTTTTTGGGTCCTAGTGAGGGGAGGGGGTAGATGCGGTAATTTACCTTATTTTTCCATAAAACTGAAACCATTAAACACTTTTATGTAATTTTAAGTAATTTTAAAAATTACTTTTAATATATATATACATAGCCCAAGCCTAACAGCGTCGCACTTTGAACAAGCTTTACTAAGGTGAAACTTAACTAAGGTGAAACTTAACTAAGGTGAAAGGTTGGAAGCACAAGAATTAAGATTGACGAACGGGCTATTTTCAATTTTAGCAATTCTCAAAAACAGTATTACGCGACCGTCTGCACAGTACATTTTATAGACCGTACAAAAGTTCACAAAAACAACTTTTCTCTGTCTAGAATAACTAGTACCACTAGTTTCCGAATAAAATACAGTTTATGTTTGTCAAAAATTGCCCGAGAAACTGATTTGAAAATCAAAAATTGCAAAAATACACAAACATATTTGCATAAGGCGATGCGAGTGAAGATAGAACTGTACTATAAAATCAGTCTTGTTTTGTTTACATAAAATCGCTTTTCAATCTATCTAATGAATGAACCAACACATAAAAATGGACAACACAATCTTCTTTCGAAAAAAAATATTCAAATCTCCATTAGTTTACGTTTAAAAGCAAAACGCGTACCATTTAATTATAGCTCATCGAGTTCAAGCTTTTTCAATTTTAGCAATAGCTTAAGCTTATTACGCGACCGTCTGCATAGTACATTTTTATAGACCGTACAAAAGTTCACAAAAACAACTTTTCTCTGTCTAGAATAACTAGTACCACTAGTTTAATTTCCGAATAAAATACAGTTTATGTCTGTCAAAAATTTCCCGAGAAACTGATTTGAAAATCAAAAATTGCAAAAATACACAAACATAAGCTTATTTGCATAAGGCGATGCGAGTGAAGATAGAACTGTACTATAAAATAAAAGTCTTGTTTTGTTTACATAAAATCGCTTTTCAATCTATCTAATGAATGAACAAACACATAAAAAATGGACAACACAATCTTCCTTCGAAAAAATTTTTTCAAATCTCCATTAGTTTACGTTTAAAAGCAAAACGCGTACCATTTATTTATAGCTCATCGAGTTCAAGCTTTCTTCGATGAAATTCAAGAGATCGATACAATTGAATTTAAGCACGTTTTAAAATCAATTCTCCAAAACTTACAATAATACTAATAAAAAGTCACTCACAGATTGATATCAACATAAATTCTCATCGAAAACTGTAATCTGTTATACCTTTAAGTCCTCGCTTGCTTGGAAATTCAAATCTCCGCTTCTGGTTCTGAAATCCGTAGAAAACAAACTACTCCCGCATTGATAAAACCTAATACATGAAGTTCCTCGTCGAAGCAAGATTTTATCCCTGAAAGCTCGTCTTTTTCCACTAAAGCGGCTTCTGAGTATACCTTAATTAGTATCCCTGTCTTGAGTAGCAAACCGCGAAAAAATGCAGAAAATAACGACTTTAATTCTCCGCTAGACACAACAAAACAACTAAAGTGTTTACCGAGCTCACGGCTGTGTGGCCGCGCGAAAAACAAAATTGCTAAGATCCCGGATGTTGTTCCAACACGGCGGGCGGACGGTCACACACGCGCCCGCGAAACATTCCGCTAGCCATGACCATGAAAAATCACGGCACAGGTTCTATGAGTATGGAGCTGCGCAGCCAGGCCTTCGGCCTGGCAAGTGCTCCGCTAAAAATTACGTCTTCCATGTGAACACGTAATACGTACACCACGCTAATACGGACAGTTTTCGTGGTCCCTTCGGTCCGGGTTCGACTTGATCTAAAGTAAAAGTGGTATGGGATACCCGTTTTTTGTAAGAGCAAACTCTTGTTCACCTTTCCTTGCGTCCCTTAGTTTTAGTAAACGTAGTTTTCTGCTCAGATTTTTTTACAACAGAATACGTGACAAATTATTAAACCGCTTTGTAATAGGAAACAGGAGTTTATACTTGTCACAAATACCGGAAATTCTTGCATAGAAAAGGAACTCGCGGTTAAATGCTTCTCAGCCAGGACAAATTCGTGGTTTTAAAAGCTTGCGAGACTCCTAACATTCTCGTCGAAGCCTGCCGAAGGGGTTGAAGCCGCGTGTATCGTAACAAATACCGTTGCAAAATCGAGACTCCTGTTATTAATAAGCTATCCAAGTCACACAAATTAACAAACTCCTGACATCCATGTATCTGATATTTGGCCTAGTTGTTGTGTTGCGGATATGCGGTTAAAATCAATAGCTGTATTTTTAAATTAACGCCTTTTATTCTTGTAACGTTCGTCGTGAAATATTCCTCCGTAAAACACATTTTTATAAAGAGAGAAAATGAAGTTGGAATATAAAATAAAACGTGAAAATGGGACATCCGCTGTGAGAGTATTGAACATGTCACAACATGTGCTACATCAAAAGGTGATGTTCAGAGCAGTTTCAGAACTATTGAAACGGCTGAACGAATGCCGATGAAACGAGAAACATATAAACAAGTCGAACACGGCCAAGGAGTCTCATCGACTCATCGGAGTCGCGCAAGCTTGTAAACCTAGCCGAAAAAAAAAAACAAATCCAGGGAAACAAACAACAATATCAAGAATGTCATGTCTTACCGGGATGAAGAAAGCTGAAGTTGAAGAGATCCATTTCTTTCGGTGGTACCAGTTTTCTTGGCTTTCTGATCTTACACTTTTTTATTCGCGTCATTTCACCAGATTTTACTGTGCCATAATTTAGTTAGAATAAAACATTCATGTAACAGATGGATCTATAAAGTGGAATGTGAATACAGCCAGCCGCTTCTCGTCGCCCCCGTGTTTCTGGCCGCAACAAAAGCATTCACTGGCAGATTTTTCTTAAAACGGAAATACACATCGGGGTGAATTGACAGTTTGAGTTGCGGGCGGATCAAAATACAAAGAGGCTGATTTTGGGGGTCTTTTTAGTTACCGAACATGTGCTGACGTATACGTAATTGTGGTCAACCGAAAAACGATTTTCCAAAACTGTCCGCCAAAAACTGGCGGTCATCAGTAAGACTCTGTTTAACAGTAGCGTTGGTTTTAAATAGTTTTGAAAATAGGATGTACGTGAACTTGATACAGACTAGGAGTTTTCTTTTTCTAGCGGGATAACAAGGTTTTACGGAAGGCACTGTATGGAATCTCTGAGAAGTAAGTGGAACGGTATGTTTATTCAATTATTCCAACCGTGACACAAACGTCGAGTGAAATGAGTCCTGTTATACTTGAACATTTTGGCACGGCTCAGCAATACTTTTTCTAGTATCCGTGCTATTTTCTTTTCATCGATTTGGAGCCTTTGCTCTTTGTCACATGCAGCAGGAGGAAAATTATAACGCTGATACTGATGAAAATTGCTATCAAACTTATGTTTCCTCTTTGACTCTTTCAGAGTCTACAAGAACAAAATATTTTTCTCTTATAAAGTATAATCTTTCTTTCAATTTTAACTGTTACTTGACGGGCGGCCGCCAAGAAATTTGACTGTTTTTCACAACAGGCTCCGCGAAAAGATCACGGCAATTCGAACATAATTCAAACTGAAATTTCCTAAATAACGGCACCGTGACCTTTCTTACCCGTGCTATGTACCTCACGACCTGGTCCAAGCAGGGTGAAACTTAAACACGCCTCTGGTATATTTATTTTATGTTCACAATGAAAACGTTTGCCGAGTCGCGATCGGCTTATCTGAGCCGTGCCAAAAGAGAACTCGATCAGTGTAAACGGCGCTTCTACTGTGCTAATTCAAATGTCGATCCACTACTTTTCTTGGAGTGATTTCAAATAAGAACACTTGAAAAAGTATCGAGGAAAAGTAAATTACTAAAGTTGTACGATTCTTTCATTGAAACGTCATTGTAACTTACCGGGTTCCTCGATAAGCGATGATTAGCGGTCACACAATTCACCTTGAACCAAATCAAGGAGTTTTCAATTTTTTTCAGCAGTCAAGTAGAGTTTACTTGAATAATACAGTACTTTTTTGCTTGACAGAGCTCATGTACCTTATGTTCAGTCTACTGAATTTTAGTAATACTAATCGTAATACAATTAATACAAAAAGTTATTTTGTCCAGTCTCTGTCTTATGTTTATTCCGTTCGTGTAACGAAGGTTTCAGAAATTTCTGAAAGCATTTGCACATTAACCTGTGGCTTTAGAACTTTCTGAAACCATTTGCACAATAACAATAACATCCATACCTCAAATCAAAAGCTTCTACATTTAAACATTCGTTGGTATCGATACCTCAAATCCGAGGTATAACTTCCATACCTCAGATCTATGATATAACATCCATACCTCAGATCTGGGGTATAACATCCATACCTGAGATCTGGGGTATAACATCCATACCCCAGATCTGGGGTATAACATCCATACCCCAGATCTGGGGTATAACATCCATACCTCAGATCTGGGGTATAACATCCATACCTCAGAACTTGGGTATAACATCCATACCCATCTGGGGTATAACATCCATACCTCAGATCTGTGGTATGAAGTTTATACGGCATAACAAATTGAAAAATGGTCCAAATTATCACGTTTACCCATACCAATTTTTTTCTTCGAATTTGTAATTATAAATGCCGCGTTTTCATTCACCTTATCAGCGGAGTCAAGTGAAAAGCTTCTTTAACAATCAAACAGAAAAAATGGTCTGTTTTAGTATGTGAAAACTAGTTATTTTGGAAGACGAGAATTTAAAGTATGTGAAAATCAGTGAAATTTTGTATAAAACAGCTCTAAAACTTGGACTTGATCAAGTTAATAATAATAATAATAATCTTTATTGAGGAAAACTCTTTCACATCAGTGATTTTCAAAAAGGACCTCGATTAAGACTAAGAATAAAAACTAAAATACTCACACTAAAAAACAAAACAAAAAACACATCAAAAACTATGTAAAAACTCTTAGATTAAGAAGTTAAAAACATTCTGCTTAAATACATTTACATTAGAAGATTGTCTTATTACCTGACTAAGAGAATTAAAGTCATTTACAGCATGATAAGCAGTTCTTTGTTTCCCCCAATTTCTTTTAACGCAGGGAAGTGTAAGGTTTGCTTTATTTCGGGTGTTATAATTATGCTGTTGTTGTTGTGTAACTAATGTCAATTCATGATCTACAAGTCCATTTAGACATTTGTATACATGCACACATCTTCGCTGGAAACGCCTTTTCTCTAAAGGTATCCACTTCAGAGTCGCTAATGCGTGCGACGCAGATGAGTACAGCGGTCGATCTAAAATTATTTTAGCCGCCTTGTTTTGCAAAACTTGTAGGTTAGACATTAAAGTTACATTATGTTTGTCACCCCAAACTAGATCTGCGTACTCAAATAAGGGCATAACAAGACTTTTATAAAATAGGACACGCGTCCTAAATGGTAATAAATGCTTAATGCGCCTAAGTAGGCCAAGCCTTTGATTAATTTTCCCTACCATGTGTTCGACATAATTTGTCCAAGTAAAATCAGAGGTTATTAAAATCCCAAGATATTTAAAACAACCGACATTGTTCACATAATGATCAAATATTGACACAGTTAGAGCTTCATTGCTCTCGAGTTTCCTGCTACTGCCTATCAGCATGCGTTTGGTTTTGTCAAGATTCAGTGTTAACTTATGTTCGTTCAGCCATTTCGCCACCGCCAGGAGGTCTTGATTAAGCCTGTCAGTCAGCTCCTGGGAGGAGGACCCATAGCAGTAGATCACCGTGTCATCTGCGTAGAGTGACGCTTGGCAGACATCTAGAACGCATGGCAGATCGTTGATGTAGATGACAAATAACAGGGGACCCAAAATACTTCCCTGAGGAACCCCGTGGGTGACTGGCAACTCATCAGACAGCTCATTCCCACAACATGTGCGCTGTTTCCTGTCAGTAATGTAAGAGCGGAACCACTGAAGCGAGTTCTCACATAAACCTATCTCTGAAAGCTTACGTAACAGAATCCGATGGTCCACGGTATCGAAGGCCTTGGTTAAATCCAGAAACACGGCCCCACATAGTTTACCTTGTTCCATATTCAATAAGACTTCATCGGCGAAAGATGTCAAAGCAGATACAGTAGAGAGCCCCTTCCTGAATCCAAACTGTTTCCTTGTGAGTAGGTTGTTAGAAGCTAAGTACTGGTACAACTGGGAATGCACAGCTTTCTCAAGAATTTTACTTAGTGTAGGTAAAATAGAGATAGGTCGATAGTTCGATGCATTAGTCCGATCGCCTGATTTAAACAAAGCTGTGATTTTAGAGCATTTCCACAATTTAGGAAATTCACCAGTACGAATCGATAGATTTAACAGCTTAGTGATAGATGGCGTGATCGTATTAGCAGAGCTCTTGAGCAATCTTGCACTAATTTTATCCAAACCGATTGCTTTGTTGGTCTTCAAAGAGGTAAGCTGCTGAAGTACAAATGATTCCTCTAATTCAGTCAACTGGAGCTGAGAACACGGTTGTTCTGCGACCAAGTTGCGATTCGACCAGGTAGACCTTATTTTGTCAGCCAGGTGCTTGCCTATAGACCCAAAGAAGCTATTCAAAGCAAAAGCAATAGATTTGGGGGTGGTGTACTGAATGCCATCGGAAATGATGCATTGAACATTTTCTGAGGCTGAATTACGATTGCATGCTTCGTTTACAGCTTTCCACATTTTGCCGCAATCCCCTTTGGCTTCCTCAATCATGTCACAGTAATATTTCGACCTGGCAGATTTTACTAAGCGGTTTACTTTGTTCCTCAGTCTCCTGTCAGTGTTCCAGTGCCTGTCTAAGTTCGAATTGCGTGCTTTACGATGATACCAGTCTCGATCTTTCATTGATTCGCTAATTTTGCTATTCATCCAAGGAAGAGGTGTTCCCTTCACACGTCGTCTTTTGACAGGTGCATGATCGTCTGCAACTTCTGAGAACAAATTATTCCAAGTTGATAAAGCGTCATTAACATTGTTTTCATTCTCAACGATGTGCCAAGGAACATTCCCAAGATCTTCGTTAAATGAATTCGCATCGAATAAATGAATTCGATTTAAATGATCAAGTGTTTACTCTATGTTCCTGCAGATAAACGCACCCCTCGTATTATTTTGCGTCTGCATAACGTCACATTCTGTCAGAAGTGCTGACCTACAGAAAGCTGTATGAAATATACTACCATAGTAGATGTAAAAGGCGGGTTCTGGGCCACCCCCATTTTCCATCATTTTTCAAATCCCCCAGCCCATCCAAAATGACCAAAATCCCCATTTATCAACGCCCAAATCCCGCGTAACCCTCAAAAACCTGCTCAAATCAAGCGTAACCAAAATCGAAAACCAAAAACCATCTTCAGACCTGCTAAAGTCAAGCACCTTTTTCTGCTAGCTTGAGCAGAAACAAAAATGACATCCGTGTTCTAGCAGTTTTTCAGGCAGAAATCCCTTCTGCTCAAAAATGGTATCAGTTCTTATTTTCCAAATCTTTATGCCCCCTAGCAAGAGTGCTCACACCATATTCGCAAATTATTCGCTTGTCATCATCTGCCGACAAAGCAACCTTGTTGACCGTCTCTGAGAAGATCTCATGTCTGTGGCTTCTGATTACATTCATTTTTTGCATTTGCTTGGCCTTGGTGAATAAGCAGTTTTTATAATCTTCATGCGTTATCTTGCCTTTGGTCACAGCCTTTGTTATTCCTTTACACTTTTATTTTCCTTCCCATCAAAAATCTTATAACTGTATAATTTTGACCTCGACCCAACAAACTCTTCAATAATTTTTTCACCAGCTTCATCCTTCATCAACCCAATTTTTCTCTTGTTTTTACCCGTGGGAATTCCAGAAGGATGATCTTTGGGAAAGTCGCTCGTGTCAAACATTTCTTCAACATCTTCCCTGATGTCTTTGAAGAAATCTTCTGTTTGAATTTCATATGCAAGACTATCAGTGTCAGTGAAGAGCAGCTTAGCGTCTTCCCACTTCTTTTTAACATAGTTATAGTGCAAATCATACATCAGAGTCTTTGACAAATCCAAGATGCACATTCCACAATAGATTAGTTTGTTGAATTTCAAAGAGATTCGCTTCATATGCACAGCAATCAGATTTTCGTCAAATATCGTCAGATGATGGTAGTTTGGTTTTGACGCAAGCTTTCTTGCTTTCTCCTTATTATTCAGCAGACGGACATCAACTCTTTTTCTGATATTTTCCACGGTCTTTCCAAACACTGAATTATTCATGAGTTTGAAGAAATCTTTCTCGAAAGCGTTCTTGGCTTCATTCTCAACTCAGTGTTTTTCATGATATAGCTTTTCAGCCATGCTGCTTCTCTGAATTTTATTCCTCTGTGAATCTTTGTCACAACCAATCCAAGGCTTTCTCGCATGCAAGATTTATTTTTCTTTCTTCCTGAGATTAGGGATGAGTTTTTCAACCTTGTTCTTCACAAGTCTTTCCTGGGCAAGAGGATATTCATTATGCAACTCATGCAAGTGTTCAGGTTATTCCAGATCCACTTCAAGGACGCAAGGGATGTTTTTCCAGTTGTTCAGTTGTTCTGCAGTCATCCACGCAAAATCTCCAAATGGGAGTGGTTGCAACATGGCCCACCCATACAGATTATTTGCATCCAAATATGGAATGAATGTTGATGGCTTTGTTAGATCAAATCTTTCACCCATATATTTGTTATTTGCTTGCCCATGTCGATGCGTAATCATTGAAATGCCGCCTCTTGCTACCTGCTCAAAGCGCAGAAGCATATCTGGATCTGTCACCAAGTCAAGTTTAACCTTGCTTTCTTTCAACGCAGCATCCCAAGCAAGACCTGGAGCAGTGTAATACCACGCCGGATCCAACTCATAGTTCTTCATGCAAACATTCCTGAATTCCTCAAACACATCTGCAAGCAGGCAGACATCAGATTGCAGATACAGATCATGATAATCACCCATTGTTTCCAAATTCTTTCCAAATCATCTGTGCATATTTATGATCTTTCGAAATATTTGTGTCGTACAAAATCGAATAAAATTCTTCCCTCTTTGGAAGGGATGTTGCACTGAATTTATCATAACCATCCATCCAGTCATAGGGATAAACGCCCTTTCTTGTGAGCAGTTTGAATTTCTCTCAAAATGCTTTCTTTGTCTGGATGAAATTTTCAGGGGCAAGATTCTTGGCAAGATTTTCAAGGGAAGAAGCCATGAATTTGAACGAGTCAATGAAGCGAAGTTCATGGGAAATCACTTTCTCTTTTCCTTCTTTGTCTTGGTATCTTCCAAATTCAAAGGTTTTTGTGAAGCTGATATATTTTTCTTCATTATTTGGAATGCATTTGATATTTCCTTCACTCTTGCCTAGATTCTTGATGAACAGATGCGAGTCATAACCTGCCAGATTGTGGAAGATCACAGGAGTGAATTTTGGTTTACGAAATTGAAGGTTGCATCGTCCATGAGCTGCGCCACGGAACTTTCCCGTGAAATGGCAATGATCTCTTACTTTAACGTCTAGTTCACAGAAGATTCCTTGGCAAATCCAACAGCGATCTGCTTCTTCGAAATCTTTTCTGTCTGCATCAGTGAAAATCATCTTCTTTGCTTTGCCAAATTTATTGCGACTCTTTCTTACGTTTTTTTCTAGCATATCAACGAGTATCTGACCAATGTCTTCATCTGCACTTTCTGCTCGATAGAGAACAGGTTCTTGGGAATACAGCTTGTCATCGAAGCAGACGACCTGGAAACAAAACCCACATGGTTTATGCTTTTGGTATTGACGGGTACAACTACCTTTGAGGTTGTTTATTGGCTCATTGAATGCTTCAAAATCAGAGTAAACAACAAATGGAATTTTCATTGCTCGGTTGAAGTTTTTAAATTGACTTTCGACCCTTCTTGCGGCATTTCTATTTTCACCGCTTCATTCTTTGAGCAGCTCTCATCGTGAATTGCTAGTTTCTTTTCATCTGGGAAATGATTGATGCATCTTCTGCAGAATAATTTTGTTTCTTTTTTGTTAGAAACTTGGCTTGAAAGCAGCCGGCTCAAGCTTTTCACCACGCAGAAGTGTTTGATTTCATTTTCTGCGATCAGGAGCAGGTCAACATTTTTCTCACTCTTTTACTTGCTGATTCTCAGTGGGTAAATAACATCTTCGAAGCCAAAAACATTCACAGTAACGTCTGGATTCATTCGCCCAAATTTATCTATGTCTTTCAGATCAACGGGGAATTGGAACCCACCCCAATTCAACTCTTTTGATTGTTCAACCAAATCAATTGTGATTCTTTCTGGATTATTTTCAACTGGTTTCAGTGCTCTTATGATTGCCCATTTGAAGCATTGATCATCAACATTTTTCTTGTTTATCAATGCTTTTTTGTCCTTCAACTTCTTTGGCAATTCAATCCAACCGTTTCCTGATAGGGGATCAAAATCAACCAAGTGAATTTCAAGTTGGTTCACTCGTTTAAATCTCCAGTTCGATCCTCTTATTTGGAAGGCTGCCATTGCTTCAAGGGCTGTTTCAATCATTCGTTGCAGCAATTCATCTTCATTTGTTGCTTCCAGATTAATTTCAATTCTTGAATGGAAATGTGCTTCATCATCAATAACTTCACCAGTTGCCATAACAGTTCTTTCCATTTGGCAATTCAGAATCAACTTGACCTTGGTTTGTTTGTTTTCTTTCAAGATTTTCAAGGTCAATGGTTTGACAGCGTTGAAGAAGTTTCGCGGATCCATTCCACTTCGCCCCCATGATATCTCTTTCCCAGCTAGAGTTTGGAGTTATGAAGAGATTAATGCTTTTGTTAAAAAAGAAACTGAAAAATAAAATTTCCAATCAGCCTTGCTTTTAATATCACAACTTTTAGAGTAACAATAGCAATGGAAGAAAATTATCAACTGGATTTAACTCAAAGTAATTTTAACGAACTCATTGGCTTTGACAAAACAATTCTGAAGGACAAAATAAATTTTGGCCCCAGAGTTCCAAATTTGAGTCAAGATACAGATATTTTGAACATTCATTGTGATCTGACAAATGATTCACTTGTTGATGGACAAGATACTGATATCATTTATTCCTTTTCAACATCTGTTCTGAGGCCATCATGGAGTTTTACTCTTGAACCAATGAGAGTAACATATAATCCTGGAATAAAAACACAATAAGCAGTATTCGAATCACTGATGGAAAAAGAAGACTTGTCAACCTGCATGGGGCTGATACGGCTTTCTCATTAATATTAAAAAGAGTATTAAAATGAAAGCATATGAATTTTCACGTTATTATAATCCAAAATTAGGAAAGTTCGTCTTCAAGCATAAAGGAACAGGCGTCATTGTCGACAATATTTTTAAATCAATGAGGATGATGACATCAGCAGTTTTCAAAAAATTCGCGAAACCTGTCGCGAAAAAAGCACTGGAAGCAGGAATTTCTCACACTGGCGAAAAACTAGGCAAAAAAATGTCTGAAAAATCTGGTGATCTGATCAAGAAAAAAAATGGCTAATATGAGAAAGGGAAGACCTCCTGGCGGAAAATGTCCTGGCGGAAGACCTTCTTCAACCGCCGCTTCAAGAAAAGAAAAGAGTGCTGCTGATATATTGAACAGATTAATACCTGGGCAGGGAATAAAAAGAAAATAAAATGATATAAAATGGCTTTCAGATCAAATGAATATTTACAAAGAAATGAATTAGTGCGGTTCAAGCTGGATGATGTAATCAGAGCTCCAGCTAATGGACAACATCAACATAAAGGCGGTTATAAATTCACAATTAATGATAGATCGGCGTTTTACGATTGGTATAATGCTTATTTTGAAGTACAATTTCAAGTGCAGAAATTAGCAGATGGTGCTGGATATGCGGCAGCTGATAGAATAACCGTTATAAACGGTTCTCATTCATTAATTAAGCACATGAAGATTAAATCTGCGGCTAAAATAGTTTATGATACTGATAATCTGAATAAAGTTACTTTTGTTAAAAATTTGTTAGAATACTCTGATGATTATAGCAGATCAGTAGCCAAGAACAGTTTCTGGTATTTGGATACTGATAGAACAAAAACTGATACGAATGCAGGATTTGAAGCTCGGCGCTTGCAATCTCAAGCAGTTCAAGACGATGGCCAGGGTGGCGCTAAAGACATTAATACGATTGTTCCACTAAATCGTTTTTCCTTTTTCGAAGAACTTGAAGATAAGATGCTTGTGTCTATGCAATTACAATTCGAAATTGAGCTCCACGATGATGGTGAACTAATTCATAAGCATCATGATGCTGATGCTGGAAGAGTTGTTGTGAATTGGTTTTTTCTTTGGGTTCCAAGATTAACACCCAAAGATTCTCTTTATGACAAAATTGTCAGTTCATTCCTGAAAGAAACACAATGAAAATATTTAAGGGAGATGTGTCAACAATCAGCTCCTACACGATCATCAGGATTTTTTCAAATATCCAGCAGTATTGATAATGTTAAGCATATTCTTGTTTGGCTGAAAAGAACCATGCCACCCAATAATGTCGTTGCAGAAGATAACCCCTATTTAATGGACACTTTCAAATTAAATGCAGCAAATGATGACGCATACTTGATGACCTGCAGATTAGAGTATGGAAATGGAGTTTTTTATCCGGAAACAGAGTATGACAGTGAATCAAAAGTGGGACGCAATTTAATTTAGCCAATTATAATTCTCTTTATGGACTAATTTATTTCGATCTGTCTTATCAAGCTGAAAAAGTAACAAGAGATCCCAAACAACTAACATTCATATTTAAAGTGAACCAAAATGCAGCTGCAAACTTTAACGTACATGCGGTAGTTTTATATGAAGAAACGGTCAAAATTGATCAAATTGGAAATGAATTGGTCATTGCTTAATTGAAAAATTACTTTTGCCATAAAAATGACAACGTACCATCCATTCAAAGTAAATTTATCTGAAGGGCAAAAAGAAAAACTCGTAAAAGCATTAAGAACAAACAGCCATTTAACAATTAGATTAAGTAAAAGTCAAACAAGTGGAAATGATGAATTACTACTTACAGCCAATCAAATTAAAAGAACCAATAAAGCTAGATCTCTTGGAAATGGAGCAGAAATAAAAATGTCAAAAACACATATTAGAAAAGTTTTGAGAGAAGGTGGGAGTTTATTTTCTGCTATTATTCCATTAGCGCGTTCATTAGCACCAACCCTGGCTAAAACACTTGGATCATCAGCTCTTGCTGGTTTAGCAAGTGAAGGAGCAAGTCAAGTTATTAAAAAAGTGAGTGGAAAGGGTCAAGTAGGTGGTTTCCTCATCCCACAAGATAAAATTCAACAACTGATTGATAATAAACATTTGCTGTCAAATAAACAGAAACAAGAAATATTAAATGCCCTTCAATCAAGGGGACAAATAGTAATAGTGCCAACACCAACACAATCTGGAGGAGCATTGGGTACTCTGCTATACTAGCTAGTATTGGTATTCCGCTGGCTATTGAAGCCTTCAAAAAAATGACTGGGCGGCAAGGCCGCGGGGCACCAAGAGTTGGCCGGCCAAAAGGCCGAGGTCGCCCAAAAGGAAAAGGCCGGCCTTTTGGCCGCAGCGCACCAGGATTTGGAATGTATCAACCAACCCCGTTTTTTGGTAACTGGGGGCAAACTGTTGGGCCGCAAGGCGGCGGTAAAAAAAAGTGGCCCTCGACTGAAGGGAGAGGGACTTCTTTTAGGGGAGAACAGCCCATTCAACAAAGCACCAATTCTCGGAGCAATATTGTGAAGCCCAAATTCATAAACAAACCACTGAGTAATGTTGATCTGTCGAACTGGGTAAAATATCTTGAAATTCCAAATTTCAAAGGAATATATTCAAGAGATCAATATATGCCTAGAAAGCACAGTCCATGTATAATAAATCTTGATTCGCTTGAAAATAGGGGAACTCATTGGGTTTGTTGCGTTCCATCTCATGATAAGCAGTTCTTGTGGTATTGTGATAGTTTTGGCATGGGTTACCCCGAAGAATTCAGAAGCCCTGGGAAACAAATAATTTACAACACAAGTCAGTATCAAAACATAAAGAGTGTCCTTTGCGGTTATTATTGTCTATTTTTTCTTCATCAATGGTCGCTCAAAAAAGATTTTTATGATATCTTGAACCCTTTCAGTTTAACAGATACAATGCTCAATGAAACATTCATAAAATAATATTTCGATTAAAAATGGAAACATATTGCCTCAAGGAAAAACGAAAAACTGGCTGCGTTGAGCCATCTGGTTATATGAAAGCAAAAAATGGAAAAACATGTTTTTTTGTCATTGCGCTTCATGCGGAATTAAAAAAAAACAAGGTTCGTTAAGCAGGGAAACTGAGTCAGCCCGTCTCGGGGACGGGCTTCGGTGAAATGGCTATGGAAGGTCTGACTATGCATGCATTGCCTTGGTTAGGAAAGAAAGCTGTTGAAATGGGGCGTTATGGAGCGAGTGAACTGTTGAGATATAAAACTATGCAGAAAAAAG
Source organism: Cladopsammia gracilis (assembly GCA_022457155.1). Taxonomy (NCBI): domain Eukaryota; kingdom Metazoa; phylum Cnidaria; class Anthozoa; order Scleractinia; family Dendrophylliidae; genus Cladopsammia; species Cladopsammia gracilis. The sequence continues at coordinate 892,104 of JAJGOT010000185.1, read as the reverse complement.
CTTTGGGTTATGCTTTAGACAAAGCAAAACCATTTTTTTAAAAGACAACTACTGATATGATGAACCAACTGAGCACAAAAATCAGACCCGATAGAAAATATAAAACGGATAGAAAGGATCTCGATGGAAGTGGAATTGATGTTCATAAATTAATTGGAAAACTCCCGAAACCGCCAAAAGGTTTTACCCTTCCGGGGCATAATTATACAGGGCCATATAACCCGCTTCATCAGCAACTAAGTTATGACCCAATCACTGGGGAGATTCTGAAAATTTATCAACAGCCGACAGGAAAGACTGATGCAGTTGCTATGCAACATGACGTTGATTATTCAGTCTGTGTAAATAAACCAGATCCGCGGAAATGTAAAAACAAAGCAGACAGAAAAATGGTTGCTGCCTTAGATACGATCCGATGGAACGATCAACAATGGGGATGTGCGTTGGCTAGAAATGTGATCAATACGAAACAGAAACTTGGTCTTGGATTGTCAAAAAACGGAAGCAGATTTTGCGTAAAGATTGGGCTCAAAATCTGCATGAAGAATTACACAGACCAATCAGACAACACTTTCAAAAGCGACGCGTGTTTTCACCAGGAATCGATGAAATTTGAGCAGCAGATTTGGTCGAGATGGGGAAATTCAGCAAATGGAATAAGGGGATTAAATATGTACTCGATGGTTTCAGTAAATATGGCTGGATTGAACCTTTGAAAGACAAACGCGGTGTTTCAGTCGCCCGTGCGTTTAATAAAATATTCAAATCAGGCCGGCAACCCCGGTTGCTATGGTACGATCGGGGCAGCGAGTTTTATAATTGGAATTTGGAAAGTCTCCTGAATAAACATGGCATTAAATTATATTCAACAGAAAATGAGGAAAAGAGTTCTGTTGTCGAACGATGGAATAGGACGATGAAACAAAAAATTTTGGAAGATGTTTTCTGCTAATAATAGCACAGTCTATTTGGGCAAACTTGACAGGTTGGTCGATGAATATAATCACGCTTATCATTCTAGCGTTAGGATGTCCACCGCACAGGCAAGTCAACATAAAAATGAAAGCAAGGTTTTCGCTAATTTATATGGGGACATGATTTATTCTAAACACGTCTCCGCTAAATTTCATGTGGGTGATAAAGTTCGAATATCCAAATCTAAACGAAAAATATTCGATAAAGGTTTCACTCCTAATTGGACAGAAGAAATTTTCATTGTCGATGAGGTTTTGAACACAAATCCTGTAACGCATAGGGTATTTGATATGTTGGGAGAAAAAAATTACAGGATCATTTTATGATTTTTATTTTCGATTTTGGTTACGCTTGATTTGAGCAGGTTTTTGAGGGTTACGCGGGATTTGGGCGTTGATAAATGGGGATTTTGGTGATTTTGGATGGGCTGGGGGATTTGAAAAATGATGGAAAATGGGGGTGGCCCAGAACCCGCCTTTTACATCTTCTTACCATAGTATCACATGTCATGCTCCTCTCACAACACGTTTAATTTCGCCTAGTTCAATTGACACTGAGGAGGAGGAGAGAGAATTCAGCACCATCAATGCGATCAGCAAAGCAACTTCCAATGGTCATCCAGGGCACATTATACCAAATTGTATAGTTCGAGCTCAAGCAGAAAGGAATTTCAAGTCATCCAAGAGTTGCTTTGTTGATCAGCAATCAACGATTGGAAAATTTGCAAAAAACCTTCCTGATTTTCCAGACACAATCATACCTAATGATCTTTTGGAAAAGGAAGTGTACCAAGCCCACCTGGAGAAAATAAATGAATACCTTTTTTGTGGAAGGGGAGTATGGTGGCATGTTGACGAGGAGAGCAAAGAAATTGTGTTCCATGACAGCAAAGGGCAGCCGGAATTTCGAGAGCAAGAGCCCCCTATCCATCACTTTCGCTCTTCTTCTTTTGAAAGTGAAAGGTTATATCTTAAGGAGAAATGGACAGAATGCCTAACACAACCCAACTTTCATTTACCAATCAGAAAGATTAAAGTGTATGATTCAAGAGGCTACATTGCATATACTGAATACTACAGGGTTTTTCAAGATGAGCCATGGCCACTTGATGAAAATCAAAATGAAGAGCAGAGTACATCACTTCCTGATTCAGAAGAACAAGAGGAACAGCGATCTGTTGTCTGCACTACTAATTTCCGTGTTGAAATAAAGTTCCGTGTTGAGATAAAGTTTCATCTATCTGTATCTATCTATCTATGTATCTATGTATCTATCTATCTATCTATCTATCTATCTATCTATCTATCTATCTATCTATCTATCTATCTATCTATCTATCTATCTATCTATCTAATCTGATGGTCACTAATCCAAATTTGGATGAAGGTGCTGAGTTGAGTGATGATGATATTGATGATGATGTGGGTGGTAACGCTATGGGTGTTGGTGGTGTGCAAAACACTGAAGATCGTATGTCAAACTAACTCACCAGATCTTCCAAAGACCACTGATCTTTATCGTAAGAAACTACCAGAATCGTGGAATCCTGCAACAACAGAAGACCAGAAGCTGATCAGCCACAAGAAAATTTGGAAACAAAACTTGCAATGTCTGTTTCTAAAGTGTTAGGTGTGACACCTCTAGTAAAGAGTCTTGATAAAGCAAGAAAAGCCCTACAAAATAAGGAAAACGGCAATAACAAATTCTACCAAAACAAGTACAAAGATACTTTAGCTTGTGTCCAAACACAAGTGCTAGCAGCCCGCAAAAAATGCATCAAAGGAAATTGAAAAGTGGGAGAGAGAATTTGTGATCAAACATAGGTTTGCACCAACTTATGAGCACTTTGAGTCCGAAGCAAACAACAAGTCTGCATATAAGAAAAAGAATTTGAGCAAGGACTTACTAAAACATTGGAAAATAACTGTACGCATTTATTCACAATTAAGCTAAAGAAAACTGAGGTGATTACGGATATATCCTTATCGATTTATTAACACTCTCTGATCTGAAGAGTGCACGCTATGACCTTAGAAAAGAACTCGGTAACTCTAAAATTGCTTATTATATAATAATAATAATAATAATAATAATAATAATAATAATAATAATAATATGTTATAACTTGAAAGCATATATACATGCATGTATACAATCATATGAATATTGCCGGTTTGGAAAACAAGAGTCGCTTTGAAAATGGAATAACTGAGATCACGCATATTTGTGCAGAAAAATAATTAGATAAACCGTTTCTTTACGAATCTTAGCAGTTGATTGAAGTGAATAAGCTACCTTGATTTCAAAGTTGAAACAAGTTGTTGCTGTAGAGGTATATGTTTTTAGCTTTCGCAACTCGTCTAGACAGTGTCTAGAAAGTTATCTCGATCATTCTATATTCATCATTCACATTTTATTCTATTAAAACTAATAAAAACAGTTCAGTTACGTTCAGCAATAATTCCACGGTAATTCCCGACACTGTAGGCTTATTTTTACATTCAGGCGAATATTGTAGTTTTAGCGAGCGAGCCGATTTTATTGTCAAGAATAAATGTAACATAAACTACGACTTACCCTTGCTTTGTTGAACACCAGAGTCCTGTCTTCCGAAGTCCCATATTTAGAAGGCAAATAATGTTTCCAAACAAAAGTTCCTCTAGAGGCAAATTATTCCGATTTTCTACATTAAATCCACGAGCGACTAAATAAATTCCACGAGTAGACCCTTTAAAATCAGAGCAATGCAAAGCAATGCGAAGCGACGCGTTGTGTGTTTACAATCAGGTTAATGAAACACGAGACCTCAGAGTTAATAAAGTTATCAATTACATAATGCTTAACAACAGACTTCGCCGGGGGTCGGATCACTCTCTGGAACCATTCCTTAATTCACGCGAGAATACTAAATAGATAATAGTACATTTCTTTTAAATGGTTTCCGCTTCGACCAACTGACTTCCAACCTCAACGGCGGCTGTGTAAAATGAGTTGCTTGCGGGTCGCCGCCGTTTGATAATATAGTTCGCTTGAAGTGCATGCCGGGAAGATGGTAATATCCTCCTTTCTCCAGACACAAGACAAGAGGACTGCATAACCATTACCAATTACATGCAAACAAAATGGTCAAAAGAGAGAAATTGAACTCAAGAAACCACGTACTCTAATCTAAATGCCCAACTGCAACATCAAAAACAACATTCGGACATAATATGATAGCATTGCATGATGGGAAAGACTTACAGGAGTAGCTAATGGGGCACTTTGATAACTACCCATCATGCGCGTGAGAGGCAGCACTACATGGGTAAATAGATTAACTTTAATTTAGTCCATTACATCACTTTCGCGAGCGTGGTGTCCTATGTTTTTTTTGGCATTTTTCGAAACAATGCTTGGTAGGAAACAATTATCACTAATGGTAAGTTAAAATAATATCGTTCCTCGACTTCTATTTCAGAGGAATCCCCATAATTGTACACCAAACGCCCTTGCCAGAATATCTTTCATGTCATTATTATATTTTTTTTCTAAGCAACCTGTTATGCATAATTAGTCTTACTAATTGCCCGTTATTCTGATCAAATTATGCTCGAAAATGCCTTATTCTGCCGGCAGAATGCTTGCCTCAAAAATCGCTTATCCTGATCGAAATTCTGCTGGCAGAATTTATCCAAGCATAAAAGAGGGTTGAGGATGGTGACATCAAAACTTCGGTAACGTTGTTTTGCTTACATCGATGTTTACGTTCTTACCACAAAAGCTGACTAATTTTCGGCTACGTGACCTACAATCATAAACAAAAGTGTTGGGAAGGTTGCCAGTTTTTACCATTTTATTCTTTCTCTCCCCTCCTCCTTTTACAATGTTGGTTATAATTACCACTAATCGTAAGTTTAAAAAATATCGTTCCTCGACCTTCATTATATTAAATATTAAACAGTCATTTCCAAATAGTCCGTAGTAAAACAAGAAATGATCACATGTACAATTATTTAAGCAAACTTACAATTCTTTCAACTTCGATAGGTTTGAGAAAGCCTGTGCAGGCAGCCGTTGAATTTTATTCTTGTGAAGGGACCTGTAAATTAAAGAAAGATTAAGTTCATGCCAATCATCGAATTGGTTTTCCCTTTTTAAAAAGACAGTCCCCGCGCGGTTTTCTAACTTGAACCAACTTAATGTACAATTCACTCATGTGACATCATAAACAACCATCTACTCAAAACTTAAACATTTCAGCAACCATTTACATGTACGACTTATGTTCCTGAAAAATCAAAAGTGTCTCAAAACTCACAGCAGGAGTCGGCTGGAACACAATACCCGATTGGGTCAAAAAAATAAGCTTAGTATTGTTATTAAAAATGTGCTTGTTGTTCATCGTGGTGTGTGTATGATAAGTGAGCGCTTGTTCGTTTGTCTCACGATGGAGTCACTTTGTGTTGTTGATCGCGACGTTTCGACTGCTATTACTGCTAGTCTCCATCAGGCGATGAACGAACGAGCAGACACTATTCGAAGATCGGTGAACAACATCCTTCGACAGGCTAAACCGACCAAGCCTAACATCACGAAAGAAATGCAAGAAGCCCTAAAGAACTTAAAACAAGACGACGCTATCATGATTCTACCAGCAGACAAGGGTCGTGCTGGCGTAGTATTAAATAAAATGAAAACACTTATTGAGACGGGTCCATATCGGCTCCTTAACAAAAACCCAAGCCCGACATACCAGTAAGACCTATTGTATCATGTGTCAACACTTTCGCTAATGATTTTTCTGCTTACTTAGCAGATATTCTGTCCCCACCGACAGGTAAATCAGACTATGCAGTTGCTAACTCTACCCATTTCGTGTCCACCATTAACCATGAAAAAGTACAGGACAACGAAATCATGGTAACGTTTGACGTAGAATCGCTCTTTACCAAGGTGCCGATCGAAGGTGCCGTACAGGCCACTTTGCGAAAGCTAGAGAATGATCCCGGCCTTGCTGACCGCACAACGCTTACTGTTCGAAGAACAGACACTAGCAACTGCGTCATGTAAACCTAACATCTGAAAACGATATGTAAGTAGTGATAAAATTGTCCATTGAACCCCACCCCCAAAGTACTTTTTTTCCCATATTTTTTTGGAAGCCGCCGTAATGGTAATTTATGAATCGAGTGTTTCCAAAACCTGATTAAAACCGTAATCCTGATTTCCGTGATTTATCCAAATTTGCAATAAAGAAAAAATTTTGTATCATAAGAAATAAAGGGAATCCTTCGGTACTGTTTAAAATTTATAAATTAAAAAAAATTTCTTTAAAATAAATAACCCAAATAAATTAAATAATTTTTATAATTTTAATATTATTTTGAAATGACTCGTATTATAAGTAATCATTCTTTTCGCTCCAGTTGTTCGTTCCAGTTGTTCGCTCCAGTCGTTCGCTCCGCTCACTCCTCCCACTCACTCCTTTAGCTCACTCGCGGCGAATTCCAAAACAATATGGGAAAAAAGTACTTTGGGGGTGGGGTTCAAGTGGACAATTTTATCACTACTATTTATATATTCTTAAAATCTATATGCAAACATCTGTCAGTTTGTTTTGACTGTTTAATAGCGGAGCACTTGCCAGGCCGAAAGCCTGGCTGCGCAGCTCCATACTCATAGAACCTATCGCCGTCATTTTTCATGGTCATGGCTAGCGGAATGTTTCGCGGGCGCGTGTCCGTCCGTCCGCCCGCGGTGGTGTTGGAACAACAAGCAAGGCTTTGTTTTTCGCGCGGCCACACAGCCGTGAGCTCGGTAAACACTTTAGTTGTTTTGTTGTGTCTAGCGGAGAATTAAAGTCGTTATTTTCCTGCATTTTTTCGCGGTTTGCTACTCAAGACAGGGACACTAATTAAGGAATACTCAGAAGCCGCTTTAGTGGAAAAAGACGAGCTTTCAGGGATAAAATCTTGCTTCGAGGAACTTCATGTATTACGTTTTTATCAATGCGGGAGATGTTTGTTTTCTACGGATTTCAGAACCAGAAGCGGAGATTTGAATTTCCAAGCAAGCGAGGAACTTAAAGGTAAAACAGATTACAGTTTTCGATGAGAATTTATATTGATATCAATCTGTGAGTGACTTTTTATTAGTATTTTTGTTAGTTTTGGAGAATTGATTTTAAAACGTGCTTAAATTCAGTTGTATCGATCTCTTGAATTTCATCGAAGAAAGCTTAAACGCGATGAGCTATAATTAAATGGTACGCGTTTTGCTTTTAAACGTAAACTAATGGAGATTTGAATAAATTTTTTCGAAAGAAGATTGTGTTGTCCATTTTTATGTGTTTGTTCATTCATTAGATAGATTGAAAAGCGATTTTATGTAAACAAAACAAGACTTTGATTTTATAGTACAGTTCTATCTTCACTCGCATCGCCTTATGCAAATAAGCTTATGTTTGTGTATTTTTGCAATTTGTGATTTTCAAATCAGTTTCTCGGGCAATTTTTGACAAACATAAACTGTATTTTATTCGGAAGCTAGTGGTACTAGTTATTCTAGACAGAGAAAAGTTGTTTTTGTGAACTTTTGTACGGTCTATAAAAATGTACTATGCAGACGGTCGCGTAATAAGCTTAAGCTTACTGTTTTTGAGAATAGACATTTCCACGGTTTTTTCAACTTTTGATATTGGCCATGTAGCGAGAATCTAACGACACTGCTGGAAAGAGCACCTCAAAATTAGTAAAATAGCCAAGTTTGTGAGTCGTATCTTGTAAAATCGCAAAGTTATAGCTTCGCGAAGTCGGGAAATTTTACAGAAGTTTGTATGCTGGGGGGCACAAACTTGCCCCCCCCCCCCCCCCCCCAGCATACAAACGTCTGTAAAATTTCCTGACTTTGCGAAGCTATAACTTTGCGATTTTACAAGATACGACTCACAAACTTGGCTATTTTACTAATTTTGAGGTGCTCTTTCGAGCAATGTCGTTAGATTCCCGCTACAGAGCCAATATCAAAAGTTGGAAAAAACAGTGGAAGAGTCTATTGCTAAAATTGAAAAAGTTTGAACTCGATGAGCTATAATTAAATGGTACGCGTTTTGCTTTTAAACGTAAACTAATGGAGATTTGAATATTTTTTTTCGAAAGAAGATTGTGTTGTCCATTTTTATGTGTTGGTTCATTCATTAGATAGATTGAAAAGCGATTTTATGTAAACAAAACAAGACTGATTTTATAGTACAGTTCTATCTTCACTCGCATCGCCTTATGCAAATATGTTTGTGTATTTTTGCAATTTTTGATTTTCAAATCAGTTTCTCGGGCAATTTTTGACAAACATAAACTGTATTTTATTCGGAAACTAGTGGTACTAGTTATTCTAGACAGAGAAAAGTTTTTTTTTTTGTGAACTTTTGTACGGTCTATAAAATGTACTATGCAGGCGGTCGCGTAATACTGTTTTTGAGAATTGCTAAAATTGAAAATAGCCCGTTCGTCAATCTTAATTCTTGTGCTTCCAACCTTTCACCTTAGTTAAGTTTCACCTTAGTTACGTTTCACCTTAGTTAAGCTTGTTCAAAGTGCGACGCTGTTAGGCTTGGGCTATGTATATATTATTTAATGATTTACAGAATATTCCACAAGGGGTTTTTCCCATTTTTTCCTTACATCACAACTCATCTACTATAATATTGTGTTGAGTTTTTTTTTAGAATTTTCTGAAATAAAAAAGTACATAACATTTTTACAAATGGTAGAATATTTTGTGAAAAAAGAAAATCAGTTTGTGAGAAAATAATAAATAATGGTAATAATTTACCCGAAAAAGTTCAGTTCACTTGTTTAATCTTGTGACTCATTTATTCCATTAGTGATGATAGCAGTTTCAGCTTCAATCAGTCGTTTTTGCTTTCTCCTAAATTTTACTTTCTCCTTTACATCAACCAACTGGTTTTTATTGCTTAGTAGCTTAATGTATTTACGTCGCATTCGCTCATTTGCAATCATCGTTTTGATCTCATCAAAAAGTGTTAAACCTTTTTCAAATTCTTCTTCAATGTTGTCCAAGTTCACCCTTGGTAAATCCTTCTTGAAATCTTCAAGTTTTATGATTATTTCCACCTTTAACGTACCATTAATTTCCAAACATGTTTCATAAGACTCTGAAATCGCATCCGTTGAGTGAATTATTTTTTCTTGCAATTGGGCTCGTGTATAAACCATTATCAAATACACCAGTTTCTACAAAAAAAGCAGTCTGCAAAAAAATATCACCCCTTTTTATCCTCACCGACAATGTCGTTTACTAGCTTCCAATCTTGCTTCCAAAGTGGAAATAAAATAATTTTTTTTACTAATTTGGTTTCTGTTTTGGTAATAAAAATGGAGCTTTTTATTGGTTGAAAGAAATCACATGACTATAGATTGTATCCATGGTTTCATAATATTTTAACACCTGCTTTCAGTTTATGAAAACGTGTAATTTTACTAACAGCAAGATATTAAAAACAAGCTATGGATTTAATTGACTTTTGTCTGTAGGAAATGCAAATATTGATTTTAAGTTGTAGCTGAAAAAAATGGAAATTTAAAAAATAATATTTACATAATATAATCAAAGGGCTCTTAAAGCCATATCGTTAATGCGAGGAACGTAAGGTTAATAATTAAAAAACAACAAGAATTGGAAACGTTGGGTGCCTTTGATAGGTAAATGTAGTAAAGACGTGATAGGTTATATGTGTAAAGCTGCTAAATGGTCTATTGAAGTTGAAAGATTGAAAATACCTGTAGGTCTAACCGTAGAGTTAAACATTGCAGTCATAGAGGACTTAAGGGCTCTTTTAGAAGCCACCAAGATAAAAGTCATGAGCAACAAAAGAATCACGAGTGTGAATGTAAATAATTTTCATGTTAATCTAGCGCATTTGTTCAAAATAGTCTTCATTTTACTGAGGGGAAACTTCAACTTATATTAAGCGAATGAGGAGGCGAATTTGGTTGCTAGGGGGGGGAAATTTGTGAGGAGGGATGGGGGTGGCAAAACTACTTATATTAAATCTATCTTGACTAGATAGCCCTTTTACTTAGTTATTTTTTCTATTTTTTGTATTCACAGTATTTTAGTAGCAATGACTTGTATGGCATTACAATGGCGATTTTCTTATCAATTGAAATTTGGGAAAGATGTACCGATTGAAGGTTAAAATATTTACTATCTTTATTTATTGATATTTAAACAGAACTAAAATATATTGCAACGATTTTCATTTGGGATTAAAATTGATTTACTGGCAATGTTTTAAACAGCCAATTTATATGTGCAGTGTATATGTGAATGTAAAGTATGAGACAAAAGAAATTTGTGAGTGTCAATAAGTTCTGTAAAAAGACTTAGAAAAGGAATGTTTTCTCTAAACACTTCACTAAGGTAGACTACTGCAAAAAAGGGAAATGAAAATATTTTGTCGCTTTTTCCGTTGACTCAAAAATTGTGTACCTTCGGGCCGAATGGTATCTCTTGTAGGAATAGAGCTAGTGATTAGGTTTTGTTAACTTTTATAGCCAATTGAAAATGCGAGCTTTTTTAAAACATCTCGGCTTAAGAGGCCGTGGTAAAAGCGACAAGCGACATGGTCCCGAAAACTGCCGACACGAGACGTTCTGAACAGCGACAAGCGACTCGATTCCGCTTCAAAAATTCGACAAATTACGACAGCGACACAATAAACACTGAAAATAAACAGGGACTTCAGAAAGTTGTACAATTTACCAATAAAAGTTAAACATTATTGACCATATCGTCCATATCAACACGCGACGGCCGACGGTCTGTTTTAATGATCTATTTATTTGTTATTGAAACGTCTACCAACCACGTTCCCAAGGCCCGTCTCTTCCTCTCTCTTGGACGTGCAGTTGAGTAGATCCTAGACTCCTGGTATACATACATATCGGTGACCTTTGATTTTTGGCTAGACTTTCTCAAAGTCCGTTTTTCGGTTTCGGTGGTCGGGCGGAGAACGGACTTTTCTCGCCTGCAGCGCGCCATATTTAACCGACCTGTTTTTACGATAACATTTAGAACAAAAGGCCTGTTATATCTTTATTTTGATCTGAAAGAAAAAATCCCTCAGCAACGTTCTTGGGGTAGACTTATTCTTAAAGCTAGGCTAAAATGCTTTTAGCGACGAGCAGGATTTGTGGGCTGTCTGCTTTTATAACAATTCATTGTATCTACCTTATTACATGAAATTTTCGCGACACGTTAATTTCGCGAATTTCGCGAATTAAAAAAAGTCGCGAAATTTAAGTGACGCGAAAATTAAATGTCGCGAAAATAACATGACGCGAAAATTTAGTGACGCACATTATGTCAATAATTAAAAACAACGACTTTATTACCATTACACACGTTTCTAACAATCATTTTGAACTATTCTGTGGTAATGTTCTGGTCCTTCAAGCATGAACTACAAACCGTGCCTTTTATACACTGTGAGAACATCTTTCTTGTTACTGTTTACATAATCAGTTGAGTTTCTGTTTATTTGGACATTGTGGATTAAGTTGTTTGATCAAATTCAGGGACATGTTAAATAACATTGACAATAATAATAATAATAATAATAATAATAATAATAATAATCACTTTATTTAAGTGTCAAGGTACTTAGCGCGCGAGCACTAATTGGGGACACCAAATAAAGAAACGAATATTCAAATAGAACATAACATTTTAAAAATCCCAACTGGCAGGAGGCAAACCAGTTGGCTATTTTACAAGCAATGAGGCTATTCAATAAGCAATATTGGCTATTTTACAAAGAAATAAAGTGTGTCTTACTCAAAAACGCGAAATTAAAGTGAGTCAAAATGCAAAATTTTCGCAAAATCGCGAAATTAAGGTGTCGCGAAATATGCGAACCTCAAAATCGCGAAATTAACATGTCGCGAAAATTTCATGTAATAAGGTAGTTATTTGAGCCGCATTTGAGAACTGTTTATTTTACCAGCCGGATGCGTGAACCATTAGGTCACACTTACATTTTCGCGCCAACAATATGCAAATTAAATTCGATATTGTGCAGACGAAACAAGTCGACTCGCGACTTCGTCGCTCGCTTTTCGCAACTTCGTCGCGCTCTCGTGGGCTTCGCAGTCTACTTGCGGCAAGTCTAATTTTTGGCGCTCATTTATTTCAAAGTCATTCATCGTGTTCTGAATCTTGGTGATCTTATATGGTGAAATAAGGGTCAATAAGTAACTCTTCCCGTATCACAAGTGGGTTGGGTGATTAGGTTTGGGTAAGAATTTTTTTCTCCAAACTTTTGGCGATGGAATTTTTTTTTCCTGACATGCAACGGTGTCGAATTTTTTTTTAGCGTTATAACCATGCAAGATTTTTTTAAAATACAATTTTTCTTCAATATCAAGGATGTATGGATATAAGTTTATCATAACTGCTTGCCTATAGGAAAACCACATTTAACACTTAAATGTCGGACTGCTCTGCGTAAAATGCCATGGAAATTAACATTATTAGAATTTTTGTTCTTTGGCTTTTAATACTAAGATTATAAATGTACCAATACTGACCTTTAATAAATGCCCTTAAACTTTCTCCATTTTCTATATCTCATTTAAGGTTAACTTTTTGACTTGGCATAAATGTACACTGTATGGAGAACCCATCCCCCTTCCTGTATGTTCAGATGGTTATTTCCCTGAGAGATTGGTGCATTTTTTTCTTGAAATAGGTTACAAAGTAGTGACAGGCCTGCACGACTCCCACTGTTCGCCAATGTGATGTTCTCCCCTTTAGAGTTTCGCTATAACGAGTATGCCTTAAAGCGATTTCCCTCTTTTATAGGAGATAATGGGAGGCTCTTTATATATCTCCCTGCGCAACAGTTGGTTCTGTATGAAATGCCATTTATCCATAAGGATTTTCTTTAAATTGGACACCGCTGGTGATATTGTGTGACAAAAGGTAGAATTTTCTTGTATCCTTTTTCCTTCTGTCGAAGGGCCGACTTTCTCTCTTCGAATCTCATTTCTGAGAGGACTTTATGAACCAGAGTATATGGATACCCTCTCAAATGTAGGCGTGATTTCAATTTTCTTATATTCTCTTCAAACGTTATTTTGCGTATGTCGATGATAGACGTTTCTTTAAATCTATCACCTTTGTCGACGCACGTATCCAAGAAAATAGTTAAATTTCTTTCTTTAAGATTTCAGTCGTAAATGTCATGGTTTTGGTGATATCTGTTAGCCTGTTCAATGATGAATCCATTTATTTCCTCTATGTTGGTGTTCCACAAGGGGAACACGTCATCGATATATCTTAATTCAGGGACCGCGTAGCATATTTTGTATTGGTGGGGCTAGCTCGCGCATAGAATGAGCTCAACGAGCGCCGAACGCGCGAGCTTATCAAGGGGGTCCGGGGGTATGCTTCCCCGGAAATTTTTAAAATTTAGAGCTTCTGAAATCACCGGAAACGTGTTTATTTCTATCAATCCTAAGAAAATTTTGTCAATTTTTTATCACCACTCTGTTAGTTTTTTTTTTTTGCACAAAAACGTACATTTAAAACATAATTATAATATGGTATGGCGTTCATTCAAAGTGAAAAAAGCTTAATATTAAAGCCAGTCCTTAATTTATGTTCTTTTACCATTTAAAGTGGATTTCACCAAACAGAACAACTTATCAAGAAAAAAGAAATGTCTTAAAGTTCTCGCGTTGGACCTTTTTCGGGTTCATGATATGCTAGTCCAGTTAGTGGGCTATATGAAGGAGGTCAGCGTCAGTAAATGTTCCAATGTTACGTTTGCGGCTGTCATTTCGACTGACAAATTCGCTAGCCACATCAATTAACAAGTCGCCAGTGTCAGTTCTTGTCTTGTGCGTATTTAAGATCCACTTATGTCCAGAAATGCACGTAACTCGGACCTTGGGCACTTCATATTACACACAATTATTTGTAATTTCCATATGACTTCATGTTTGACAGAATTGCTTGTTAAGATTGCAACATTGTTTAATCTCTGTTGGGTCATCTTTGCTCGCATTCCGTTTGCAACGCCAATTGCCCATCCACGGATGGAAACGAAACTTCGGTCGCCAACTTCTGATCGTCTAAACTCAATTGTCAAAGAACATACTGATATAAAAAATAACGCGAACGCTTAGAGACATGTTGAATTTGATCGAAATGGATGCGATTACAAAACACGTGATACTACAGAAACATGGGAAAACAGGAAATTCGCATAATGCTTAATGGGTACAGTAGCCATTAATCATTATGGGAATTTCCTGTTGTCCCATTTTATCAGTGTTATGAAACAATAGTTGCGTTATACATGTAACTGTTTACTTACGACAGTTGTGTCATAGTCAGCATTGTTGTGGTCATTGTAAATGTTGTTGAGCGAACCAAAAAAACACTTTGGGTTTGCTTTTAACACAAAGATTAGAAGTACTTTTCGAAATGCAAAAAAGAAAAATTCCCGGCAAAATTATTGGTGGGGCTATAGCCCACCCAGCCCCACAGCTCCGCGGTCGCCCTTAAGATTTCGGTCTCAATCGCTGCCATGAAAATGTTGGCAAAAGCCACTGAATTTTTGTTTTCATAGGGGTGCCATGTGCAAAATGCGGTAAAATGTTAGTCATTTGACTATTCTTTGATTTACAAAGTGTATATAAGGTGCCAAACAAATTTCAATGCATTGGCATGGAAAGACTTGGTTGGATATTTTTTCTTGCTCGAGATCGGTGTAGGAATTTTATTTCCCCCGAGGTATTTCCTTGCAAGATATTTTTTCCCTCAAAATGAGTCTGCAGGATATGTTTTTCTGAAATCACCCAGCCCCCCCCCCCCCCCCCTCCCGCCCCTCAAAAGTCAAATGGTCGGCCCCTTACGAAAGACATCAGAGCTGTCAAAGCCAGGCAGACACTGAAAATCGATTCTCACTATCTTTTGCCGTTTCTCGCGTGGGATGACTAGTTTTCACGCGTGCTCGCGTTTCGCTCGTTCTACTATCCCTGAGGGAAAGGGAGGGACTACTTGCAGTCTACTAAGTCTCAAGCTGTTGCAGTGCTATATTTTTCTGACTTTTTGTCTTTTCGCGACAAAATTATCAACATAAACAAAGGATATTTATTTAACAAATAAATGATTTTATGCACTGTAGCAGTGAATCTGTTCTGCGGCTTCCGGTCACACTATATCAAGGTGCGGATGGTTCATTTGGTCCTCTTTGGCCTAAAACATCCAACTGAGTACTGTGCTACGTCCATCATTCAAGGGAATCTCTCTATTCCCAGCAAACAGAGCGCAACCAAGGCAACAATACTAGCAGTTTAATAAAATTAATTACTATGGCAATGGCGCATAAGGAACTCAAACCTCTTAAAAGTAATCAAAGTTCGTTTAGAAATGCCAAGCGATTCCCAAAATTATTTTGATTTTCCAGTTGACGAAATATCCAAGCTTCGGCATACTATAAGATCGCTATGTTCACGAAACCTAGGACATTTCTGCAGACTGCCGGTCACGGTCTGAAATAGACTAAATGCCCGGCAGTGAGAAATTTTCATAGAATTTTCACTAAAAGGCTCTTTCAAACCTTTTGAGAGTATTCGATGTTCGTTTAGAAATGTCAAGCGATTCCCCAAATTATTTTTCTTTTCCAGTTGACGAAATATCCAAACTTGGGTATACCATAAAAATCGTCCTGTTTACGAAACTTAGAAAATTTCTGTTCAGACTGCCGGGCACGGCCTCCGATGGACTAAATACCCGGCAGTTTAAAATGCTGATTTCAGAGAATTTTTAAGGCCGGTTTTCGGTAAAATCAACTCCAATATTAACAGGGTGGATCTATCGTCGTGTTGTTGCCTATTTACCAGCAGGGTGTTTTAAAAGGCTTTGTACGACATGTACACAGGCTATATCTGCAGGCTGTTTATATAGTGTTCGTGACAGTCGTCAGCATGGTGGCGTTACAACTGTAGCCAAGTACTACCGCAGGCCGCTAAACCAGCGTGACGGGACAACATTTCACGTTGCTGTAAAAACTGGCGGAAATATCAACACGTGAGGTTAGAAACTGTCTAGAAAGCGACTGGTTACGATGAAGAAGAGAGGATTTTCTGGAGAAGAGGTTTGAGTGAGACATTCAGTCGAAATTTCTGACTGCTGGGCATTTAGTCTATTTGAGGTCGTGCCCGGCAGTCTGCAGAAATTTTTGTGTTATGAACTTAGCGATCTTATAGTATATTATATGCCGAAGCTTGAATATTTCGTCAACTAAAAAAGCAAAATAATTTTTGAAGCGCTTGACATTTCTAAACGAACATCGAATACTCTCAAAAGCTTTGAAAGAGCCTTTCAGTGAAAATTCCATGAAAATTTCTCACTGCCGGGCATGTAGTCTATTTCAGACCGTGACCGGCAGTCTGCAGAAATGTTCTAAGTTTCGTGAACATAGCGATCTTATAGTATGCCGAAGCTTGGATATTTTGTCAACTGGAAAATCAAAATAATTTTGGGAATCGCTTGGCATTTCTAAACGAACTTTGATTACTCTTAAGAGGTTTGAGTGAGACGTTCAGTCGAAATTCTGTGAAAATTTGTGACTGCGAGTCTCAGCAGAAATTTTCTATAAGTGTCGAGAACATAGCGATCTTATGTTATGCCCAAGCTTGGATATTTCGTCAACTGGAAAAGCAAAATAATTTTTGGAAGCGCTTGACATTTCTAAACGAACATCGAATACTCTCAAAAGGTTTGAAAGAGCCATTCAGTGAAAATTTTGTGAAAATTTCTGACTGCCGGTCATTTAGTCTATTTGAGACCGTGCCCGGCTGCCGGGCATTTAGACACGGCGTTTTCTTTAAGTCTGAAATCTGTTTCTGCAGATCGGCTACGTTTACACTGTTTTTCTTTACAATGTTTCTCCAGCATACTCTCAGATCGCTTATAAAATGGTTGTTAAAATGCTTGCTTTGTCATTCAATTCAGAACAACAAAATTTTACTTGTATACGAATAGAACGGTAGAGAGAATTGCAGCAAACAAGAAATAGTTTGACTAAATCTGCAAAATCACGAGGTTCCTTGCATACTATTGCATATTAAAAATCAAAGCGTAATTTTTATCACCGTCAATACATTCTACCACGTACCTATATCTATTAATGGCAACAAAAGGCAAAGTCCATACTGCCTTTTCCTTCGCGTGATCGGTAATTTAAGATCAAAAGTTCATCAAATGATAACATACCAGACATACCATGAGAACTGAAAGCCATTCATTACTAATTACTACTTTCCTCATATCTTGCCATGAGAACTCAAAGCCATTCATTTCATAAATTGAACTTACTTATTACTGCTTCCCTAAAGAATCGCGACAAAATTATCAACACAAGCAAAGAAACTTTTGATAACTCAGACGTCAGATGTGGGTGGGCCGAAATATCTGTTTTCCGCTTAGTTGTCAATGCTTGTTAAAGGAAATAATTCACGCAGTTGTATGTTGTTATCGATATCGATGTGAAATGTTTTGGAAAGTGAAGCGGACATTGATTTTTCTTTTGTGGAGAGTTGAAAAAGAAATGGGTGCATAAGTTAATGTTATAAATGAATGGGTTATTTGCGAATATATAGTAGTTCTGTCTTTTTTTATTCGAAACTCGAGAGTTTTTTATTTCCGGTATCATGTGTTTAGTAAATGGGTCTGCTATAAACCTCAAAATATAGTGTTGACAGTGTCTTCTTAACGACCCCCGGGGTCACGACCGCAGTAAAATTTCGTAAAATATTCTATTAAGATCCAAGTCTTATGCAATAGTCATATATTGGAATAGTGGGATCTTGCAATTGTTTTTTAATAGCTCCTCAGAGTTTATTCCGCGTGTAAGTGTAATGTGTTTCTCGTAGCTAGGCAGTATCTCCATTGTCAGAAGTATAGCATCATTACATCCGGTTTGAAATATTTGAATCTCCAGCATGATAGCTGTACACTCTTTATCAAGTTTCCCGGAAAGTGACATCATGAAACTTAGCGCCCAAATTTCTCAAATTATAAAATTTGTACTAAAGTAATCAAACATGCGGGATTCCTGACCGCAGTATTTTTCAAAACCTTTTTCTGATCCGAGATACAGGCAAGGTTGTCCGTTGTTGCATTATTATGTAGTATTACTTTATTTTGTATTAAATTTTCCACCGCAGAAATATACTCGCGCAGAAAAAATTACTTGTTTTAATGATGTATATCGGCTTAACAAGAACTTTTTAACAGTGAATATACTGCTATCATAACTCGGAGGCGACCGGCACAACAGTCACCTGTATTCTCGATTCAACTCCACACACGTCCTCAAAGGAACCAGAGACTGTTATCATAATAGTGATACATTTTTACAACAACGTACAATAATTCACTCACTAGTTTTCTCGTTGTTTATGTTCATATTGGCGCCAGAACAGCAACCATATAACTAGGAGAACTATACAAACCTCCGGTCAGGAAGTAAAATTGTTTAATACCGATGCCTTGGATTTTATTTATACTTGACCAGAAATCCGCAAACATTTCCTCCCAGCAGAAATTTTAGCTGTCCCGACGCGCAAAAATTTCCTCGCGCAAAACAAATTCAGTCGGACAAACCGCAAAATTTTCTTGTGCACGGTAGCTAAACCAATAAAACTATGACGTCTTTCCCATACTAATGCATACAAACGCAAAGTTCATGCTATTTTGCTCTGCCATATCGTTCATATTAAAACACAAACTTTCCCGTCCAATTTAACTTTCTTAAAACGTCTCCATTCGTAAAAGAAGAAAACGCATTTGACCTATTTTTACCATTCTATTAAAAAAAGCAGCTTGAATGGCTTTACGACAAATGATTAAAAATTTTATATATTGATACGTAACGTGAGATATCGAAACTAAGAACTTTAATATCTTTGCGGTGACGTAATGTGAAATATGACAAGTTCATGACAAGTTCTGACATCCCAATACCCTAGGGAATTTAACAATAGGACCGGGGGTGTTCCTCAAATATTTTAGTGACGGTATGTGACGCCCTTCTTGAAATCCTAACCGCTTTAACCAACCATATCCTCAATGCCCTAATGTAGCTTCTTTAAAGAAGAAAGAAGAAACCTCCCCCGGACAAAAGTCCACATAAATTTGTTAACAACTTTTGCCCCTTTTTATCTCGTTTAATTCCGAAATCTCGCTTAATGCGCATGCGCATTAACGAGATAAAAGGATGTCTTCAAAAGATTTGAATAAGTTATGACTTGAAGAATTAAAGAAAATTAAGGAAGATAAAAAATAAATTGAAAAAAGAGTATACTGAATACAAAGATAAAAAAGAAAAACAAAAACTGATTGATGAAATTATGGGAATAAAAAACAAAGAAAAAATATTAAAAAGCGAAACTAAAACCAAGAAAATAAAAACAAAGAAATCAAAACCTGAAAAGAAAATTAAAACTTTTGATGAATATTTTCTGGAATGTATAAAAAAGAAAAAGATTCCAGAAGATACTCCAAAAAATTTAAGAAAAGCTCTTGAAAAAGCAATAAGAGAATACCGAGTTGGAATAAAACTTGAAAAATCAGCTCTTGATAATTTGCTTAAAAGTATGTTATTGAAGGAAAACCTAATATTTTACCTAAAAATTATTTCAAGGAAAAAGCAACACAAATAAAAGATTTTCTTAGAAATCATAGAAATATTAAAGTTAGAATGATTATGGTTTGTTTAATGGGTAAAATTATTTTAAATTATTATAAGGTACCAATAGAGATAAGAGATAATGCTTATTTTCATTCTAAAACATATACTAATCTTGAAGGTACAGATGTTAAAGAAATTTTAATTAAAATAATTAAAGAAATACTTGATGGTATTTCAATTTTTCAACGAAATGGTTCAGGTTGTTTTTTTAAAGAGGTTTTATCATTAGAAATTCATGCTGTAGATTACAAACCTTTAAAAGGTTCATCGTATATTAAACTTCCTGATTTTATATCAAAAAAGAAAGCAATTATTAACATAGAAAATAAAAAAAAAGATTACAAATGTTTCATATGGTGTGTCTTAAGATATTTACATCAATCTAAGGATATTAAACATCCTGAAAGATTAACAGATTTAAAACAATATGAAAATGATCTTAATTTTAAAGGTATTGATTTTCCAGTAAAATTAAAAGATATTGATAAGTTTGAAAAACAAAATCTGAATATTCCAGGAAAAAATGTATTTTCAATCAATGAATATAATAAATTTAATACTTTAAGAATGAATAAATTAGATCGTCAGAATACAATTGATTTATTTTTGTTTGAAAAGGATGGAAAATCACATTATTCACTTATCAAAACTTTTTCAAGATTTATTAGTTCACAAGTTAGTAAAAATACTTCAATAAAAAAAATATTATTATAAAAAATGTTTATCTCATTTTACAAGAGGAATTATTAAATAAACATATTACATATTGCTGCACTAATCAAACAGTTGCAGTAAAAATGCCTCCTAAAAATTCATTTATTTTCTTTAAAAATTATAATAAAAAATTACCTTTACCTTTTGTAGCTTATGCTGATTTTGAATGTTTCACAAAACCAATGAATAACTGTGAACCAGATCCAAATAATTCTTACACAATGGAATATCAAAAACATGAACCTTGTGGATTCTGTTTATATATCAAACCATTAGATGATGTTGATATTCAAATAGAACCAAATCCACTAATTTATACAAAGAAAACAGAAGATGAAGATATTGCTAAAATATTTGTGTAAAAGTTAGAATCAATTACTAAATCAATACATAAAAATCTTTATAAATTCCCTAAAAAGATGATTTATACAGATCAAAATAGACAATATTTTAATAATTCTTTTCTCTGTCATATTTGTGAACAACCATTTAACAAAAATGATAGTAAGGTTAGAGATCATTGTATTTTCTCTGGTGAATATAGAGGTGCTGCACATAAGAGTTGTAATCTTTATTGTAGAAAACCTTTATTACTTCCAGTAATTTTTCATAATCTTCAAGGATATGATGCACATCTCTTTATAAAACAATTATCAAGATTAAAAGGTGATTTATCATGTATTCCAGCAACAGAAGAGAAATATATTTCTTTTTCTAAAAAAATTAAAGTTGATGAATATAAATCTAAAAAAATGAAGAAATAATATCATTAAATTTTGAAATTCGTTTCATTGATAGTTTTAAATTTATGCAAACGTCTTTAGCAAATCTTGTTTCAAATCTACAACCTGAAGATTTCCATAATACAAAAAAGTATATAATAATATTGAATTATTAACAAGAAAAGGAGTTTATCCATATCATTATGTAACAGATATTGATAAATTTCAAGAAACACAATTACCACCTACAGAAGAATTTTATTCAAAATTAAATGATGAAGATATTTCAGAGTCTCATTATATTCATGCACAAAAAGTATGGACTTCATTCAATTGTAAAACTATTCAAGATTATCATGATTATATTTAAAATCAGATGTATTACTTCTAGCTGATGTTTTTGAAAACGTTCGTAAGACATGTTTAAAACATTATAAATTAGACCCAGCACACTATTTCACATCACCTGGATTAGCTTGGGATGCATGTCTTAAAGAAACGAAACAAAGACTTCAATTGTTACATGATTATGATATGTTAATGATGATTGAAAAAGGAATTAGAGGTGGTATAACTCATATATCAAAAAGATATTCAGAAGCGAATAATAAATATATGGAAAATTATAATCCACAAAAAGAATCAAAATTCATTTCGTATTTAGATGCAAATAATTTATATGGTTGGTCAATGATTCAAAAACTTCCAACACATGGTTTTAAATGGATGAAAGATAATCAACTTACAAAAGAAAATGTAATTAAACTTTTACAACAGAGAATTACAAATAAAGGTTATATATTTGAAGTAGATCTTTTATATCCAAAGAAATTATGGGATGAACATAATGATTATCCACTTGCTCCAGAGAAGTTAGAGTTTGAAGGAGTTGAGAATTTTGCTGGAAATATTTATAAAAAAAGAATTATGTAATACATTATAAAAATCTTAGACAATGTCTTGAACTTGGAATGAGACTTAAAAAAGTACATAGAGGAATAAGATTTATTCAATCCGAATGGATGAACCCTTATATAGAAAAGAATACAGAATTAAGAAAAGAATCAAAGAATATTTTTGAAAAAGAATTTTTTAAATTAATGAATAATTCAGTTTTTGGTAAAACAATTGAAAACATAAGAAAAAGACAAAATGTAATATTGATAGATAATAAAGAAAAAGCAAACAAATTACCATCAAAACCACATTTTTGATAGATCAACAATATTTGATCCTCATTTAATTGCAGTTCATATGAAAAAGACAGAAATATATTTTGATAAACGAATTTGTGTTGGTCAAGCTATTCTTGATTTATCAAAATACAGATACAGATTCATTTATGTATGAAATTAAAACAGATGATTTTTATAAAGATATATCAAAAGATATTAAGAAAACGTTTGATATATCAGATTATCCAGAAGAACGTAAATCTGGTATTAAAACTGGTGTAAATAAGAAAGTGATTGGAATGTTTAAAGATGAAGCATGTGGAAAACAAATAATTCATTTTGTTGGATTACGACCTAAACTTTATTCGTTTAAAATTGAAGACGAACAAAGTGAGGAAAAGAAATGTAAAGGAATTAAAAAATGTAATTAAACAAGAGATTACATTTGAAGATTATAAAAAGTGTTTATATATAGAGATATGTATACAGATGAAGATATTGAATTATATACTTCAATCTTAAAGAAATATAAAAACTTTGGTAAAAAGAAAAAATTGTAATCAACAAAATAAAGAGATTGTGAATAATATAGAATATTGTTGTGATTGTGGTATTCAAATTCAAATAATATTAAATCATGTTGATATATTTGATTGGGAAAGACGTTGTTTAAGAAAAAGATCAGTGTATCATAGAAAGTATTATTTTGAGAACAAGATTGATGAAGTACGAAAATATTTCAAAGATTAAAGAAATACTTTATAAAATTGATAATGATAAATTAATCAAGAAAGTAAATGAAAAATTTAAAAGGAAAAGAATTATCAATGTTATTTTTATTATAAAAAGTTTTTTCTTATTCTTGGTTATAATAATGTTGATAAATTATTACCACTAAAAATTACAAAAGAAGTAGAAGATTTATATAATGAATGGTGGAATTTTATAAAAAAATAAATTTAAAAATTAATATAATTATAATAATAAAATGAGTGAAAATGATAAATTGAGTGAAATTAAAAAAATATGAAGAAGAACTTATTAAAAAAATTGAACAATATAAAAAATTAAAAAAATATACGAAGATGAACAAATAGATAAAGCAGTAATAAATCGAAGATGAAGATTATAATTTAGATGAAGAAATAGAAAAAGAACTAAAAAAATAATAAAAAAGAATTGAATTAACGACGTAATGTAGTATATTCATTTGAAGATAGTGAAATGCAATTAAGTAAATTTTTTGAATTTTATAAATTATCATTAAATTTTAAAGATTTTATGAAATATATTTTAATGGGTAGCGTTAATCTTACTGAATATTATTTTGAAAATAATGAAAGTTTTTATGATGTAGAAAAAAATTCTTGATAGATTTGAAGAAATATTTATTGAATCAAAATCTGAAGAATGTTTAGAATATTATAAACGAAAACTTTGTTTTCCATCAGATGAAGCAAAAAAAGATATATAAACTTTTTAATACTTTTCAGTATTAAAAATAATTATTTTCTCGTTTTTTCTAATTATTTATATTTTTTTATTATATATTTTTTTAATCTTTGATGAAGTAGATGTCAAATCAATCATTTCTTGATCTAAAAGTTTCATTTCAGATATAATTTTTTGATAATCAAACTCACCACCTCTCATTGCAGTTCGTAAATTCGTCAATACTTTTTCATAAGTTGTAAATCCAAATTTAACCATATCTAATTTACCTTTGTAATTTTTCATTTCATGACATGTTTTTAATATTATTCCAGCTCCAGTTAGTACACTTAAAATAATTGGGTTTAAGGTTATTCCACCTGTGATTATACCAACTGAAGCTAGTAAAACAGATAAAATATTCATAATATAATTATTTTTTTGTATTTACTTTGACTTTTTTATATATCCATGTTTTTATGGTAAAAAGAATATAAATATTTTAATTGTTGGATTTTCTCAGGATTTAAAGTTGAAGCAATATGATTGAATTCGAATATATCTTTTTGTTCTTTTTTATTTCTTAATGATTTCATTCTTTTGATGCTCATTTTATTAATTTGATTAAATTAATAATTAATACATCAAGTTTCTACTGAAGAATAATTCAAATGAAATATTATTCAAATTCACATTACTTTCATCTTTTGTTAATTATTATATATAAATCTTTATTTTCCGGTACTGAAAAATTAAAAGGAAATATTTGTATTGATGTATTATGTGTTGAAATTATTTCTTTTTTATTAAATCTAATGAATCACTATTATATATTAATATTATTTTAATTAAATTATCATCAGAAATAGAAATAGGATATATATTCATTCTTATTTTATATATTGTAGAGTTTTTATCATTATGGAAAAAATGTGAGTTATGAAATAAATAACAAATAGTTTTAGTTTTTGATTTATCAAAATGAGCTGGAATTGTATAGTAATATTTTGAATTCAATAAAGTGTTAATTTTAGTTTCAAATTCAATTAGTTTAGGAAAATTAAGTATATCATGATTATTCATATTACTACCTGTCTGCATTACCATTTTACCATTTTTAAAAATATAAGGTGCATCATACACACTTGAATCAACATCTGCTACAAAATTTTTAACACCATAAATTATAAGATGTGCATGTCCTTGATTGCGTGTTTCAGGTGTTCCTTGACATCTTACTTCTACATATATAAAATCTGGCTTTGTAATAACCCATTTATGCATGTAAATAATTGATCTTGTATAATTAGAAAAATTTTGTATTGGTTGTTGATTAATTCTTATACTGTTGTACTCACTACATTAACTCTCACATTATTAATTGTAACTGGAAAGAATTCAATGCAAATAGTATATTCTCCTTCTGGAAGTTTATACATATCAAAACCAAGTCTTCCAGAATATAAATTGTTAATATCTTTGGATATTTGGAGATAATAAGCTTTTTTATTGAACAAATGTGGTGAATTTGGACTTAGAAAATCATTGATTCCATTCACTGTAATATTATACTCACTACTCGATTCATCTACATCTTCCACCAAATATCTGAATTCATCTTTCAAATGGGAAGTGGAAGTGATATGAGATTTATTAACATAATCTTTATATTCTTGTTCTAATTTAATGACTTCTGCGCCAAAATCTAATTTATTAAGTTTCTTTGTTTGCAGATCGCTGATTGCAGCAGTATTATTATTTATTCTTGTGTTGTTATCACTAACTTTTAGGTTAACATATGTTTTATCAGCTTTCATATTTACTGAATAATCAACATATGCTTTATTAGCTCCTTGATCTGCTACTGTTGGAAGTTTTACATTATAAATTGTATTATTTCCCATATCTAAACCATTTCCCATTGGAAACATTTCTTTACGAGATAAGAAAATATTTTTAACATCATTATAAGATACAAGATTGTTATAATTTGCTCCTAAATCTCTGTAAATCTGTTGTTTTGATTGGACATCATTAAAAAGTTCTTTCAAATCAATATTTTTAGTAACTTCATGTGTATCAGCAGGAACATTAGGATGATACTTTTTCAGAGTTATCATATTTACAGCTGAAAGATCATTATTTTCATCAGTATCCAAATCAGTAATTAGTTTTCTATCCATTTTAATTTCACCAGGAACAATGAAATCATTTCCTCTTAAATCAAGATCTCCAGTCATATGAGTAGTACCATTTAAGTTTAAAAGGTGTGTTTTAGCAGTACCAAAATTAATAGCATCCTTTAAATCTACTGGATTATCTACATTTACTAATTTTTTGTTTTCAATATCATAATTACCTGAAGATGTTAATTTACAACCAACACCTTGTAATCCTTGTTTTCCTTTATATTGAGTTGTTTTATAACTGCTAGATTCTGATAATAATCCATTTGAATAACTATTTTTTTTATTTTAAAATTATATATTTTCATTAAAATGTTTTGATATTTCTTTCCTTGGTTTATAAATATACATCGCCAACAATGCCATTGTCTTCCGCGACATGTACTTACAGTTCCCAGTTTCTCGATGCGCGGCATAATAATTTGCATATACAGAACTAGTCGGCTGTATTCGGTCAACCGATTAAGCTTTGGGAATACTCTAGTCTCTTCGCAGATTCAACTGCTGTCAATCAAACGGTTGCCAAATAGCGAGTGCGATGCGCGGGTCACTCGCTCGTACTTCATCGCGCATTTTTACTCCACCTTTCAACTATTCCCTATTCAAATCAAATCTATTCAAAGCAATTTATCGAAGAGTTTATGAGAAAATTAAGACATAGACTGTCCAGTGTATCAAAAACATCTGAAATAGTTTCATGCAGACTAAATGGTCTTGAAAGCAGCGCGAGGCGCGAGTTGAGGTGAGCGAGAAGGATCAGTTACGCGCCAGAGGAACGCGCCAATTCACATAAAATTTTCCCCCACAAAAACAAAAACGGCGAGTGAAGGCAGCGAGTTTCGTGCGCGAATCAAAGGAGCGTGAAGAGCAAGTCATACGCGACTAGAGGAGCGCAAAACGTTATGAGTTGCGCTTAGGCAAAAAGGAAATTCGCAAAAATAACCCGCCTGTCTATTGAGTTTTTGTTTCTGTGAAACGAGCAGTTGACTCAATTTAAGGAAGGCCACTTTTTGTCTTTGTCTTCGTGTCAGTATTTTAATCTAGCTGTTTTGTGAAAGCAGTTTCATGAAGAAAGACATTTGACGCGCCGAGAAAAGAAGCGCGGTGTGTCAATGACTCGCGCTGACCCGGACAGCGCATTGGGTTATCGTGACAGACTTAGGAATTCCGCTTCAGTATTGCTCGTAGTTTAAAATGTTTGAAAAGTTCTGTGAAATAGTCTCCGGCTGTTTTGAAAGACCTCTACAACGCGCCCGCCCCAAGCCGGCCCACGACAACAACTACTCCTGTGGGAAATAACATTCTTTTGTTTGCGAAAATAATTATTCAAATTTGGATCCGTTTTGATCGATCAAGCATAAATTTGGAGAGAAAGCTAAAATGCCAAGCAGACGTTTTAGAAATTCGCGTTTTGACAGTACTTGCACTTATTGTAACCCCTGGAAAATTTGCACGAGGCTTTCTGAACAGTCAAGTTAACATAACCCTATGATACAACAAGATTCGAGCAATTATTTAAGGACGGTGCCACCTAATGGCAAGGTATTTTGCCAGGTTTTTGACTATGCGGGAAAAGTAGATCTTAGCAGGGGCTATCGGAATCTAAAGAGAAAATTGGGGGTAACCACGCATTTTTCGGAGATAATTTAGCTTCAATCTGGAAAAAATGCTGACATCAGCATTTTTTCGAAAAAAGGAAAATTAGATCTTTCTTCGCGGATTTCCTTAGAATTCGGCTTTAGATACACAAAAGCAACAATAATTCTAAAAATCTCTAAAACACATAACAAATGGTAACATAACAACTACTGTTTATGTGTTTTAAGTTACAAAATCATCACAACGGAGCCATTATAGGCCCTGACAGCTTTCCCACGTTCGCCAAAAATACAGTCTAAATAACTTTTGCCCACAACAAAAAATTAATTGTGTGCTTAATATGCTTACCACTTCCATTTTATAAGATAAAAAGTAGGGGTCACCACGCGTTTTTACAAGTTATATTTAGATGTTTTCAACTTTTACGGAATCGCTTTCGGGGTCCGCGACATTTTTTTCTATGCCCTCCCTAGTAAGTTAAATATTGTGCGTGTCTTTTTCGGGGCATGCTGGGATTTCCACTCGATGGCTTTAATACCGTTCAAAACTTTTACCTTCGGGAACAATAGAAAGACAAACATTGTAGAATTCAAAGTTAATTCTATTTGTAGCTGCAAGTTGCTCTTTTGAGAAACATTTTTCGGGATTTCAAGGTCAAGCAGCACAGTAAAGGAGTAAAACGCAAAATCGGCTAACTTCCATTGATTCACAGTGGATCTACGGATTGATTATGTTCCTTCGGACACAAGAACTTTACATTGTGTGCATCTTCTTCCAATCCATTTCCAACTTGAAAACATCAGTGCTAAATCGAGATGACTGGTCGGCTGCCGAAAAACTCTAGATTGGCAGGTTAGTCTTTTTAAGGTTATTTGGAGTGAAAATGTAAGAAATATTTGTCGAAATTTAAAGTGCTTGAGTTTTGTAATTTCATTTGGCCGCGTGTTTATTTTTTTGTGAAGCTCCTGTAGTTTTCATGGATTCTCTGATACCTTTGGAAAAAATGAGTCTGTACGCTTTAATTAAAAAAAAATCGTGAAATAATAAAACACTTTTTTGCCGAAGTCTACCGCTTTATTTGATCTAAAAAGATAAGATTTCTTTTTAGTTTATCATGGCACATTTTTCGCCTATCAAAATTTGTTGTAATGCAATGAAGTCGAGAACTGACACGATGCGACTTCGAAAAACATCACTTACCTATAATAGAGAATAAAGGAAATCAATTGTACCTAAATGCACGAATGTGTTTACGAAAGATTACACTAAAGACCATGCTTGCCAACAATCGAAGGAGGGAAAACTTTAGTCGGATACTTCTCGGCTGTGGAGCGGTCAGTTTTCTTTAGTTGCTGGCTTCAGCCTGTTTTTATATCTTCATCAATTCTCAAAAATGGTCTTTTTGAAAACGCTTTGCTCATCTCAATTCTTCTTTTCGACGTTTGTTTGATTTCGGCTGGAACGGTTGTTTTTCTGCTTTTTGTTATATACTTTTTTATTCGCAAAAATGGCCACTGGCAAAAGAATTTTGCAGATAAGCTTAAACAAAAATTTCAAACAACGCGAGTTTGGCCGCCAAAACAAAAACTTGTGCTAATTGGAAATAACAACATGCCAGCCTTTCCTTGGATTATATGCCTTCAGGATGCTTGTTTTAAATATATAAAAAAAACACTAGTCTGGTTTGACTTGAAGTTTTGTTGAAATTTTGAATGGAGAAAAGGAGCCAATGTAAACAATCTTTGAAAGAAAGGCAAAACGTACGCGTTCTGCTGGCGGCATCGCCAATTTAGCTCAAAATAGTTTCATTACCGAAGCTCTGTCGTTTGCAAAATAGAGAAAGAATTTAGCACCTTTAGGCTGCAGAAGGTCTATAAACACATTTTCATAGATTTTTGAGAACTCTATTTATCTTGTAAGTTTAGAAACTGAGCCAGGGAGTTGACAGTTTGACATGAAAAGTGGGCGGAATTTAGCCTTTACCTCGCGCGTTCGCGTTTAAAAAATAACCAGTGTCTCGCGCGACTGTCGCGCAATGCATGCGCAGAACGTATGCGCAATAACAATAGGTGGCACCGTCCTTAAAGAGAAATTACACCTCAAAGTGCGCCAAACCCATTTCCTCATACAAACAAGATGCCGAAATAGCGAACTTTCATGTCAAATTTGACAGATGTTGTAGAAGTGCAAAACAACAGACAACCACCCACACGGTTTAATTGATCTTTCTTCTATATAAGCCGTATGATACATGTAGTTTATCAAAAGTAGTTTATGAGTAAAACAAGCGCAACGTATACCCACTAGACATTTTCAGGCCATTTTCTCTATTGTCGGAAGCCCGCTTAGCTAATTAGCTTTCAAATTTAGCGCCGACAGCTCATTAAAAGTCCCGGACGTATCGCTGCATTGTGGCCGATGATAGAAAAGAATATGGTTCTTTAGTAGCCAATCTATATTTTTTTATCAACATTATTTTCACGACATATCATAGAAATTTCATTATTACTTGGAAATTCATAAATACAAAAATGAGAACAACTTAGAAGTATATCTTTTGGTGTTTTGTAATAACTTTGTGAAAGATAAATAACACTACAATTGTTATGTCTACCATTGATAAAATAATCAATCAGTGGTTTTTGGTTCTTTTCACAAACAAAATCATCAAAGATAATTAATTTTTGGTTATCATCTGTTAATTCAGAAACTTGTATAATTTCATCATTACTTGGTTCTATAACATTATAACCTGCTTCTTTATTAACTATTTTTTTAAATTTTCTTAATAAATACTGATATTTTGATTGTTCTAAATTTTTCGCATATAAATACACTTTATCATAATACAATAACCTAAGAATCATATCTAGTAAAACATTTGTTTTTCCAGAACCTGAAGGACCACAAATAAGCATTCTGAAATTTTGATCTGGCATGAAAGGATGTAATTGCTTGTAATTCGTAATTATGTCATCATCTAAATCATAGTTTGGAATTTTCATTTTATTATAAATGATAGATAAATTAAAATTATATATAATTATAATAATAAAAATGACTTTATTAAAGTGGAAAGAACTTGCAAAACAAAAATCTGAGTTGGGAAATCAAATTAATTTTGTTCATGATACAATAACAAATAAAAAATTAGGTGAAAAAACAAGTCAATTAGGTTATGAAAAAATGTTTAAACCAATAACAAAATTACTTGAAAAAGAAAAACCTCAAAAGAAGAAGGACATTATAGAAGAAGATTATTATAAAGGTTTGGAAGATTTTTTAGAAGATGATTTTGGAGATGATATTTATAATGTTTTTTCCTCGCGAAGCGAGGGCCGAAGGTCCGAGCGTAGCGAGGTTAATAAATTTGGCGGCAGAAGGCCGCTCGGGTGCTCGGGTCTCGGGAGCTGAGCCGCGCCAAATCGAGCGAAAAATATATTTATATATATACTGAAGATGTCGTGCAGTTACCTGGCAACAACAATCGCGACCGCTGACAATGGCGCGCGCTCATGTTTATTCATGGAGGCGGCCAGGCTGACGGTTTACCCTTACTCATCGTCGTGAAAAAGTGTTTACTCTCGGTGAAACACGACCAATTTCTGATGCAAATGAGAAAGAACAGCAAATACAACAACGCTGGATTGAACAAGTGGCTGGAAATCCTTTCTCGAGAAGATTAACCACCGAAACTCCGCTGGAGGGAGAACGGATTTAACGCGATCGAGCAAAATGATTCTGTTTATAGACGCAACGAGAGCAAACACTGATTACAGGAAAAGCTAGGCTCAAAGAAGAAGAGCGATTAAGAAATCTAGCTGAAATCACCGCACTTTAATGGCTCTTTAATGCTCTTCAATTGAAACAACCTACATTTAAAGGCAAGTAAGCTTAAGCTTATATACAACCCTCCATAAATTATTCTTTAATCTACCTTTTGCCAAAAAAAAAAAAGATTTCAAGTAGCTGAACAACTGACAGGCAGATCATAAGAGGATATTTTTCAATATAAAAAAATTAGTACTCAAACACTGGAAACTATTCTCTTAGTAAATGCTGTAAATTGATCATTATTGATATTCTCGCTAAGGTCACTAAGGAACTTTGATATAAGATTAAATGACATGGAAAGATGCAAGAAAACTGGTCTGATCTGATGGAAGCCAAAACTCTTCCAGCACAGATATATAGTTCTACAAAATGTATCCTTTTTTTTTTAAGCTTATTTATTTTTATTTTTACAAAGACGATTACATACAAGAGAGGATTACATACAAATTAAATCCTTACGTCCTTCACATTAACATAACATGTAAACAGTACTGAAAATAAAAGAAAGTGACAATGTAGACTATTATCTAAATGAAATCTTTCCATTTTGTACAAACAGCGATGGAAGTTATTAGCACGAACAGCAATGTATTTTTCTAATTTAATTTTGT
Source organism: Cladopsammia gracilis (assembly GCA_022457155.1). Classification (NCBI taxonomy): domain Eukaryota; kingdom Metazoa; phylum Cnidaria; class Anthozoa; order Scleractinia; family Dendrophylliidae; genus Cladopsammia; species Cladopsammia gracilis. The sequence goes on along the minus strand of JAJGOT010000185.1, from coordinate 860,088 downwards.
TCCTAACCACAATGAGAAAATCCGCAAAAAGATATTTACTATTGTTGGTGGCGCAGTTAAATAAAAACTGCTTAGCAATAAGAATTAGATGATTGAGAGTCTCCGACACGTTGTCTAAGACACCATAGATTATTTCTGTTTTTTTAAGCTCGACATGTTTTTTGCACATAGAGTTATACCAATAAGTAAATTCCTGCCAAAAGGCTCTAGCCGGGGGGCAGTCAACAAAAAGGTGAAGGATAGTCTGCTTTATTGTTTGACAAAAGGGACAAGATGGAGAATTGACCTTTTTCATTTTGTAGAGAAGACTATTAGTAGGTAGTATATTATGTATTAATTTGTATTGAAACATGGAGAGCTTAACTTCTTTAGTAACGTAAAACGGGAGTGAGTATACTTTTTGTCGTTCTGTTTTATTAAAACCTAAATCAAATAATCTTTTTTCAGCTGTTGGCGGAGGAAGCTTTTGATTGTTGGTTAGCATCTTATATATTGTTTTGCATGTCAAGGTTTCAATATCAATTGCAGGGGTTGAAGATGACTCATTAGGTCTTATTTTAAACAAATCTTTCCACTTACGGGGAATTGCAGATAAAAGACCATAATATTGTAAAAAGTTGCACTCAACATGGAATTTCTGTTGAAAATGGGGGAAGGAGAGAAAGCAATTCTTATGCTTATCTATGAGGTCAGATAACTTCCAGATGCCGTTTTGATGCCAATTTCTAAAGTACACAGAGGATTTATCTATTTTAATATTCTTGTTATACCATATAATTTGATTTAAGACGTCATCTTTCGTTTTAGGATTTTTGCTAGTTAACTCTTGCCAGTAAATGATCGCATCCTTATAAAACTTTGGTATCGAATTTTCTAATTTTACGCAATTAATATCATAATTGGGGTAATAAATACGCGTTCCTCCTACACTAGCAAGTAGAGATGTTGGAATAACTTTCCACTGGGCATTATCATCTGAATATAGTCGTTTTACCCAGCATAACTTTAACGCTTTATCGAACACAGAGAAGTCTATCATGTTAAGTCCTCCTTCTTCTTTGCTTTTTATAATTGTCGTTTTTTTTTATTTTAGGTGGTTTGTGTCTCCATATGAAACTAAAAATTATCTTATTTACTTCTTCCGTGAAGGAAAAGAGGCGTCTCGATTACGCTACAGATAAAAGTTAGTTTTGATAGTGCAAGTGTTTTGACTATATTTATTTTTCCAAACGTGGAAATGTCTCTTGCCGACCAAATATTTAGCACTTTCTTTAGAGGGCCAAGTTTGTCATAATTTTTTTTTTAATTACGAGATCTTCGTTATATGAGAAAAACACTCCTAAAGCAAAAAATTAGTACTCAAACACTGGAAACTATTCTCTTAGTAAATGCTGTAAATTGATCATTATTGATATTCTCGCTAAGGTCACTAAGGAACTTTGATATAAAATTAAATGACATGGAAAGATGCAAGAAAACTGGTCTGATCTGATGGAAGCCAAAACTCTTCCAGCACAGATATATTGTTCTACAAAATGTATCCATGGTGTCAACATGAAATTTCTCTTTCAAGTATGATCGAAGGTGAAAATTATTTCACAAATATACAACATTTGCATAATGTAGCATTATTTGTGAATGAGCAGTGAGCAAAATATACTTTCCATACGCTATCTTGAGTTTACGACATTCGTTGCAAAATAGTTCAATAATAAATAATATTCAAATGGTTTAGTAAGGAGAATTTCTGTCTACAATTTTGATTTCGTAAAGAAAAAACAATGTTCTGTTAGCAATTTAATAGTGACCAGCTAATGTGTAGCAACTGTATAGATAATTAAACGCATGACAAATCAACATTACTGCTTCACATTTATTATTGGAGTGGTGATCAGTATCTCAAATCTCCTCACAATGTCAGTGTACGACCAAGATTATGCAAATTGAGAACCTGATTACCTTTAACATGAGTTGTCTGTGGAAATTGAATACAAATTCACTGTAGTTATATGACTATGTGAACTGTATTGACACCAGTAAGGAGAATGTACATCTACAAATTTATTTTAATTTTGAGATTTTTAAAGGGGTTAACTTGTCATGAAGGCCTAAGTCTTGGTCGTAAACTAGGAATTCTCCATCCTGGTCTCTATACATTGCTTATGATATTTGAAAAGAATATGTTGCTTCATCTTGAATATTCATGTTTAACTTTTGTAATCAATTTCGTAATTCTCTTGACCTGTATCCAAAATATAGTATTAACCCTTGCAATCTCAACCATTCAAGCGAATAGAGAATTGGATTAGCAATTATTTGATACACAGTACATAGAACAACAGCTACAGAAGTATGTAACGTATGGTGATCTCAAATCTCCTCACAATATCAGTGTACAAACAAGTACATAGATTATGCAAATTCATTTTGAGATTTTTAAAGGGGTTAACTTGTCATGAAGACCTAAGTCCTGATCTTAACCTACGAATTCTCCATCCTGGTCTCTATACATTGCTTAGTATATAGAACAACAGCTACAGCATTATGTAAAGGAAAAGGTTAATTTTGGGAGATAGCACTAACAAGCTTCAAAAAGAAAATTTAATCAAGACAGCATAAACAAATAAAGCTAAAGATTTATAAAGATTTATAAAGATTTTTAACAGGTCAGTTTCAAAACTTTTATTTATTATCATTATGAGCACTGATCGCCCGAACAACAGCATAAACAAACTCTCATCCAGTCAAAATAAACAGAACACCACTGCATATTGTCCTGGACCCATGTCCACAACAATACTATACATCCACTTTCAGACCAATTTTCTTTCTGACAAAAATTAATGGACATAGGTTGGGGGGGGGGGGGGTGGGGGAAGAAGGGTCCTAGGATCTTTAATCAATAAATCTCAGCATGAAAAGATTTATGAAAAAATATTTTAAACATTAATTTTTTTTAATATTATAAAATGGATAGAGAAATAGTGTTATCATCATATGCTGTTAAAGCAAAACAACAACAAACCTGAAAATTTCACAACAAAATTTAGTAAACCAATTGTTTTGGATAGTAATGCACAATATGTTATTGGACTTAATCGAGTTATTAATATGAGTTTTACTTGGTTTAATATTAATGCTGGATACAACAATCAATTAATCAAATACAGTTCTGATAATGGTAAAACTTTCCATGATATTAGTTTTCCAGGTGGGGTTTGGAATTATCAAGATATTAATAATCATGTTCAAGAAGTAACTGTTATAAAACAATTTAGAAAAAAAGACGAATTTCCAATAAGTATTGTTTTTAATGAGACAACTTTTAGAGTATCAATAATAATGAAAGATAATTATTAATTGGATTTTACACAAAGTAATTTTTATGAATTACTAGGATTTGATAAAAAATTATAAAAGATAAAATAAATGTTGGTCATAGAGTTCCAAGATACAGATACATACAGATACATACAGTTTCAAGATACAGATATTGTTAAAAAATTGTTAGAATATTCTGATGATTATAGCAGATCAGTAGCTAAAAACAGTTTATGGTATCTGGATACTGATAATACAACAGCTGATACTAATTCAGGATTTGAAGCTAGGCGAATAGTATCCCAAGCAAATGCAAATGATGGTACTGGTGGTGCTAAAAATATTAATACTATAATACCATTAAATCGTTTTTCTTTTTTTGAAGAACTTGAAGATAAGATGCTTGTACCTATGCAATTACAATTCAACATTGAGCTTCAAAATGATGGTGAATTAATTCATATGGCTAATGGTACTGATGCTGGAAGAGTTGTTGTTAATAGGTTTTTGCTTTGGGTACCAAAATTAACACCAAAAGATTCTTTATATGACAAATTTGTTAGTTCATTTTTGAAAGAAACACAATGGAAATATTTAAGGGAAATGTATGAATCATCGGCTCCTGCACGATCATCAAGTAGTATCAAGTAGTATTGATAATATTAAACATATTTTTGTTTATTTGAAAAGATCAGATCCACCTAATAATATTATTGCTGAAGATAATCCTTATCTTAAGAATACATACAAATTAAATGCAGCAGATAATAATTCATCCTTACTGAACTGTAGATTAGAGTATGGTAATGGAGTTTTTTATCCAGAAACAGAATATGATAGTGAAAGTAAAGTAAGAATATTTAATGATGTAATGTCATACGCAATGAGGAAAAATGATTACAATACACGAACACAACTTAATTTAGCTAATTATAATTCTCTATATGGATTGATTTATTTTGATCTTACATATCAAGCAGAAAAAAATCACTAGAGATCCTAAACAATTAATATTCAGATATACATTAAGTGCAAATGCAGCTGCAAACTTTAGTGTTCATGCTATAGTTTTGTATGAAGAATTGGTAAAAATTGATAAAATTGGAAATGAATTAGTAATTGTTTAAAAATAAATTAAACTATTTTTTATATAATCTAATAATAAAATTTAAAATATGGCAACTTATCATCCATTCAAAATAAATTTATCTAAAGGACAAAAAGAAAAACTTGCAAAAGCACATAGTACAAATACTCCTTTAACAATCAGATTGAAAAATAATCAAACAAGTGGTAATGTTGAATTACTATTAACAGCTAATCAAATTAAAAAATTAATAAAGCTAAATCATTAGGAAAAGGAACAGATATTAAAATATCAAAAACACAAATAGGAAAAGTAATGAGACAGGGTGGAAGTTTATTTTCTGCAATTATACCATTAGCTCGTTCACTTGCAGCAACTTTAGCTAAAACACCTGGATTATCAGCCCTTGCTGGTTTAGCAAGTGAAGGAGCAAGTCAAGTTGTTAGAAAGATAAGTGGTAAAGGTGTTGTACAAACAGGTGGATTTTTAATTCCACAAGATAAAATTCAAAAACTTATTGATCATAAAAATTTACTTACTAATAAACAGAAAAATGCTCTTCAATCAGGAGGTCGATTAGTGATAAAACCAACTAAAAAACAATCTGGTGGATTATTAGGTACACTATTAGCTAGTATTGGTATACCTCTTGCTATTGAAGCTATTAAAAAAAATTCCTGGAAAAGGAGCACCAAGAGTAGGTAGACCAAAAGCAGGAAAAGGAGCACCAACAATAGGAATGTATGAACCACCTCCACCATTTATAGGTCAATGGGAAAAAATACTGTTGGTATGGGAAAAAAAGTCCACGAAAAAAAGAAAAGGACTTTTATTAGGGTAGAACAGTCCATTCAACAACATTCCAATTCTAGGAACAATATTATAAAACCAAAATTTATAAATAAACCATCAAGTAATATTGATTTAATGAAATTGATAAAATATTTAAAAATTCCAAAGGTATATATTCAATAGATGAAAATATGCTTAAAAATCATAGTCCATGTATAATAAATCTTGATTCATATGAAAATGTTGGAACTCATTGGATTTGTTTTGTTCCATCTCATGATAGTAAGTTTATATGGTATTTTCGTAGTTTTGGAATGGGATAACCTGAAGAATTTAAAAGTGGTGGAAAACCAATAATTTACAACTCAAGTCAATATCAAAACATTAAAAGTGTTCTTTGTGGTTATTATTGTCTATATTTTCTTCATCAATGGTCAATGAATAAAGATTTTTATGTTATATTAAAACCTTTCAGTTTAAGTGATACTATGTTTAATGAAAGATTTATCAAAGAATACTTTGAATAAAAATATTTTTAATTAACCTTTTTTTATAACAATGATTGTTATAAAAAATCAAACATATATACTTCCCTTTATCAATCCTCTTAATGTTTTAAGTTTTTTCTTTATTTTCAAAATTAAAATAATTATCTTCAATACTCTTTTATCTTCATCTACGTGTGTAATTTCAACATAATGCAATATACTTTATATCATTTCATTCAAATTTCCTATTTCACTCTCAATAAACTTTACTCTGTTTCCCATTTTTTTATTTTATAAATATATAATCTTAATAATAAAATGAAATCTTATTGCGTGAAAGAAAAAAAAAACAAACTGATTGTGTAGATCCTAGTGGTTATAAAACAGCAAAAAATGGTAGATTAATGTTTTTCTGTAATGTGCTTCTTGTGAAATAACAAAAACACGATTTGTTAAGAAACTGGGAAACTAATAAAGCCTTCTTCACAAGCACAATAAGGAGTAGGCATTGGTGAATTATCATTAACAGGTTTTACTCATGCTATACCTTGGTTAGGTAAAAAAGCAGTTGAAATGAGTAGATATGGATCAAGTGAATTAATGAGAAATAAAAACATGCAAAAAAGCATTAGATTCTGCTTTGGATAAAGCAAAACCATTTTTACAAAAAAACAACTTCAGATATGATGGATCAACTAAGCACTAAAATAAGACCAAATATAAAATATAAAACTGATAGAAAAGATTTAGACCATAGAGGTGGAGTGATTGATATTCATAAAATGATTGGAAAATTACCAAAACCAAAAAGTGGTTGGACTCCAGGTAAATATAAATACATGTGACCTTATAATCCTTTAAATGAAAATTAACATATAATCCTCCTGAAACAGGTGAAGTTTTAGAGTGGTACGTTAAACCATATAATAAAGTAGATGAAATTGCTGCTTATCATGACATTTGTTATGTTATGGGAAAAAATAAACATGAATGTGATAAGGAAATGGTTAAATCTTTAGATGAGATTCCATACGGTGAAATGCCAAAATGGGGTCAAACAGCGAGATTTATTATAAATACTAAAGAGAAACTTGGCTTAGGTTTACCCAAAGTCAAAAAACGTAAAACGGCGTTGAGTAATAGTGATTGGGCTCAACAATTAGCCGAAGAATTACATAAACCAATCACAAGAAAGTTTTCAAAGAAAACTGTAATATCAAATGGGATTGATGAAATCTGGGCTGCTGATTTGGTTGAAATGCAAAAGTTTAGTAAATGGAATAAAGGAATAAAATATTTACTAATGGTAATTGATATTTTTAGCAAGTATGGATGGATTGAACCATTGAAAAACAAAAAGACTGAAACAGTTAGTGAAGCATTTAATCAGATATTTAAAACAAGTAAACGTTCACCAAAAATGCTTTGGATAGATAACGGTTCTGAGTTTATTAGTAAACATTTTAAAGATTTTCTTGGAAAAAATGGAATCAAATTATATCATACTGATAATGAAGAAAAATCAAGTGTTGTTGAGAGATGGAAAAAACAATGAAAAATAGAATGTTTAACATGTTCAGTATGCATAACAATACTATTTACTGGGATAAACTTGATAAATTAGTTAATGATTATAATAATACAAGACATTCTAGTATAAAAATGACTCCATTTAAAGCAAGTAAAAAAGAAAATGAAGAAAAAGTTTATACTAATTTATATTCGGATTTGATTTACTTAAAACCTGGAAAGGTAAAATTTAAGATTGGAGATAGAGTTCGTATATCAAAGTATAAAAGACCTGTATTTGATAAAGGATATACTCCAAACTGGACAGAAGAAATATTTGTGGTTGATGAAGTTTTAAACACAAAACCTATTACCTATAAAATTGTTGATTTGATGGGAGAAGAAGTAAAAGGATCTTTTTATGAGCAAAAGTTACAAAAAGCAAAACAAGAAACATTTAGAATTGAGAAAGTATTGAAACGAGATAATAAGAAAAAGTTAGCTTTAGTTAAAGTGCCCATAACCTAAAAATTTTTATTTTATTATCTGAAACTAGACATTACTACAAGAGCTTCTGTGAAAAAATTTTGCGATTAAATTAAAACGTGATTTTTTTAGAATTTTTTGAAAACGCTCAAATTGGCCGCCATTTTGGCACACCATTCGCCTTAGTCTTCTCTCGGAGCTATGACGTAATATGACGTACTTTAAGGAACGCGTGACTTCACCTCCAGGAAAGCATTGAAGAGTTTCTGTGAGTTTTCTTCGAGCAGAATTGTATAATAGAACGGAAAAGGTTAAAAATGCCAGAAAGATGCGTGGCAGCGAGATGCAATAACGTTGCTCATCCTGAGAAGGGGATAAGTATGCACCAAATCCCTTTTTGGGGTCAAATAACCCGATCGCCAAGAGAAGGCGAAAGAGATGGATCGACTTCGTTCTTACAAAGAGGAAACTTTGGAAGCCGGGGAAGACGTCCTCCTTGTGTTCAGTTCACTTCAGAGAGGAGGACTTCAACTTTCGCCTTTGATTCGAAGTTCAAGGGTTCACTTAAGATGGATGAAATCGGGGTTTGTGTGTTCCCAACAATATACGCTAAAGACGAAGTGGACCAAGCGTACGGACCGGTTCTAATCTTTAAGTTTTCTTATATTTGAATTTTCTCGTGAATTTTGGGCCCAGGCGAAAATTACTAAAGCGAAAGTGAATTTTCTTTGGCCAGATAAAATATCTAACGACGCAAACAAAGAAAACAATGAAAAAAACCAACAAAGTTTCACCATGGTTGACATATTTCGGTTCGCAAACAAAGATACGAAAACACGCTAAAGATCGCTTGAACGAGGTATCGAAAGACTCGATGAAGAAAGAGAGCCGGATTAACTAAGTGGAAGGAGAATTCATCCGTAAAATTAAAGGCCAATGTTATTCCTCGAAAAGGCGAGTACAAGTTTGGATTTTATGATTTGTTGATTTTATAGTTTGTTGTGCGTTTGTTATTCTTTACTGTGTTGTTTTTGTAAGTGGCTTAAAAATTACTGTAATTAGACAATGTAGCGCTTTTTACAAAGGTTTTGACTCCATTTAATTTAAGTGTTCTTATTTTTTCGGTTTTTTTTTCCTGTGAATTTTCATTAAAAAGTCTTGCTTAAATTTGTCATTCTAGTCGGCTTGTACTAGTTTGTTGTCAATATTAAAAATTTACACGCCGTTTCGCGATCGGATTTTACGAGATAATTCGTACTTCCACTACATTGCTCGGTTTGTATGCTTTTATTTCTCAGTTTTTACCCTCTTTTATCTAAATTCTATCAGTTTTCATTCAAGAAAATATAATTTTTAATTTAGAATAGCTCAGTTTAAGCTTTCAACCTGCTATAAATAAAGCCTAATGCTCGACTTTCCTTTTAGCAAATGGAAGAATTTCAAAAGTTTTTAAAGTTATATCTTTAGCTTTCCACGGCTTCGCTGTAGGCAAGAATATTTCTCTATCCACACAATAGCCGTTTATTCTATGGAGAATCATAAACTGGTAGAAATGAGTTCACTTTGCAAAGGAAGTGTTTTTGTTTATGAATGGAAAGTTGTGAAGGTTACCGAGTTAATTTAGATTTTGCCCGCGTTGTCTCAGTTTAGCTTACGCGGCGCCTAAGAAACATTTCCTGGAAAGCTGTACATGAATGATTTTCTCGGCGAATCGTAGAATTAAAGTAGGACAAAATAATTAAGTTATTTACCGGCCTTGGTCGGTCCGTATAGGAAAAAACTGTACCCTCGGTCTTGAGTAAGACCCTGTGGCCTCGGGCCGTACTCAAGACCTCGGGCACAGTTTTTTCCTATACGTTCCTCCCGGCCGGTAAATAACATATGTAGTCGATTTATTCAATTCAGATGTAGCCTGTAAACTTTTCAAGCGGGAGCTCAGAGATCTTGCAAAATAAACTGACCAGTCACCCACAAGCACGCTGTTTGCAAGACGCTTTGTCAGCTCTTCCGCCTGTAGTTTTGCAGCCATTCCTCGTCAGTTAGAGACTCATCCGCGTACGGTTCGAGGGAATCATCTCGTTTCTTCTATTGCTACTTCTACCTCGATCGTTTCGTCCTCGGTAATTGATTTCTCGTTTTCTGATTCAGAAAAACTCGCTTCTTGCGAAGACATCGCGATTTCATGAGCTTTTTGTGTACAAAAGGTGAAGGCAAGGCAACGCGCGTTCCTGAATTTACGTCACATGACGTCACATGCGAGCCTGTCAGTTTCAATGATCAGCGGAGCGGGCGTACCACAAAAATGTAGACTTAAAATATTCGTAAAAAAAGGATTTTTATTCAAATCGCAAAATTTTTTCGTAGAAGTTCTTATAGTAATGTCTAGTTTCAGATAAAAAAATAAAAATTTTTAGGTTATGGGCACTTTAAATGGAGTGGATATCCTGATAAATTTAATTCGTGGATTCCTTTGAGTGATTTGGTAGATTTTTAATACTATTTTAGTATTAAAAATTGTTTCAAGGAGATAAAAAAGCCCTATAAAAGGGCTAATTTATATTTATATATTAAACAAATGAAAATAATCAAAAAAAAAATAAAAATAAATTATTTTATTTTTTATATAAGTAATAAATCTTGTAATTTCCTTTTGATCTAAATATAGATAAAGTTTTATTAGATTTTTCTGAGTATATAAGTTTTGCATATAAAACTGGTGAAGCAGTTTCTTCTTTCTTTTTCTTCTTTTTACCTTTTTTATCAGTAAATTCAACTTGTTTATAATATAAAAGTGAATTTAATTGCTGAGCACTTTCAACACCAATTACTTCTTCAAGATGATTATAACAAAGATCTGAAATTTTTAGTACAGTTTGATAAAACTTATTTTCTTCTTCTGTTTGATTTTCTTCTTTTGACCATAAACAAACTGGGAGAGAATAACCGACTAATTCATTAGATTCTTGATTCTTTCTCTCAGATACACCAAAACTGAAAAGTAATGGTGATTCAATAACAAGAGGACCTTTTTTATTATTTGGGTATTTTGTTTCAATTTTAATTCTTTGATATTTCACTTTTGAATTTTTGTTAACTTTACAATATTTGCAATTTCCGCATTTTTCTGATAAATTTGAATTTTTAGTAAAATCCAAGATGGCGGCCACCTTGGCGGTCATTTTGGATGACGTCACGGACCCCCAGCAGCGCTCAAACCCATAATATTTACCTTATCTTGTAGAGCACATCGCGGGCTATCTATTAGATATAAAATATTTCCGAAATATTGCAACATCGCAAAAACCCAAGGGGGGGAGGGGGGTTGCAACAACCCCCCCTTGTACCACGGTTGGGGTATACGTTTGCGTGTACGTCCGAGGGTTAATCACAATAACCCATTACATGTTTTTCATTTTCTTTTTTGTCATATTTTAAAGTACTACAATCAGGATTAGTATCATCTGAAGGACTTGTCCAAAATTTTTTTGATGTAATTCAATGATCACTTCCAAATGCTGATTTTAAAATATCTCCTTTCCAATACATATCAAATACTGGTTTAGTTGATAGAACTGCTTTCTTTGTAACAGTTTCAGCAATTCTTGCTACTTTTAATGGCATATATAAAACACCATTTCCAGATGATACTTTTACAAAAGTAGTTTTGTTATACCACATTTACATTTTAACATCAATCTTCCATTCTTAGCTCTTTCATATTTTTCACTATTTGGTACACATTCTGTTTTCTGTTTTTTCTTTTAAACAATAAGTTTTCATTTTTATTATTAATTTAGATAAAAAAACAAAATATATTTTTTTATATTGTTTTTTCTTAAATTTTAATCTTAATCCATTAAAAAATTATAAACATCATCTATATCTTCTGAATCATATGAAAAATCTGAATCATCTGAATCATCTAAACCATTTAAAATATTTGAACCATTATTTTAATTTAAATCACCTTTAAATTTTAATATTCCATTAAATTTCTCAATCAATCTTTTAATATCTTTAAATATTTCATCATCATTAATTAAACTATTTTTTCATCAAATCTTTCATATTCGTCATAAATATTTCAACCATTATAATCTTCATCATAAAAATATTCTATATCTCCAACAAGAAAAAATACAAGAAACATAAGTTTTACAATGAATATCATTTTCATCAACATTTTCATAAATAAGTTTATCAATTCTATTAATATCACCTCCTCTTAAATATATTACTTTATTTTTATACTAATTAATGCTTTATTTCTTTTATTTTCAAATGTATTATATTTTCCTTATTTTCTTTATTTTTCTTTTCAATTTCTTCTAAACAATGATTTATTGTATCCTTACTAACTTTATTTTTATTTTATGAAATTCTCTTTTCATTCTTTCTTTAGAATATTAAAAATTTTCTTACAATTCTTATTTTTTTTTTTTAATTTATATTGTAATGTTCTTATTTCAAAATATTCTCAGATATTTTTATATAAATAACAAAATTGAATATGTATTAAAAACATTCTAAAAAAATTATCTTTATCAGAAAATCTCACACCAAAATAATTAAAAGGTTTATTATATTAAATTTGATTAGAATTTTCATTGCGTTGAATTGTTGAACTCATCCTTTTATATTATGTAAATATATATTTTTAAATCAGTTATTTAATGTTTCATCGATTTTCAAAATAATTTCAAAATATTGAAAAGTTTCAAAAATTAATTTCAAAATATTGAAAACTTTTATGTAATCATTTGATTAGTTAAAAATGGAAAAAAACCCTTCTAGAATATTCTGTAAATCATTAAATATTAAACATAGTCAAAACAAACTGACATATGTTTTTATACAGATTTTAAGAATTTATAAATAGTAGTGATAAAATTGTCCACTTGAACCCCACCTCTGGAATCCGCCGCGAGTGAGCGAAAGGAGTGAGTGGAAGGAGTGAGCGGAGCGAACGACTGGAGCGAACAACTGGAGCGAACGCGAATGATTACTTATAATACGAGTCATTTCAAAATAATATTAAAATTATAAAAATTATTTAATATATTTGGGTTATTTATTTTAAAGAAATGTCTTTAATTTATAAATTTTAAACAGTACCGAAGGATTCCCTATATTTCTTATGGTACAAAAATTTTTCTTTATTGCAAATTTGGATAAATCACGGAAATCAGGATTACGGTTTTAATCAGGTTTTGGAAACACTCGATTCATAACTTACCATTACGGCGGATTCCAGAAAAATATGGGAAAAAAGTACTTTGGGGGTGGGGTTCAAGGGACAATTTTATCACTACTTATGTAGATGACACATTTACCATCTTACATCGAAACAATGTGGACGGCTTCTTACTATGGAAACAGCGTTTTACTATGGAAACAGACAAAGACAACACTATCCCTTTTCTCGACACATCAGTTAAAAGGGACTCAGACAGCCTTCTCAGTACAAGGCAGACCCACTCATACTGTCCAATACCTGGCCTATGATTCACACCATCCTCAGTCAGTTAAGCGCGGTATTGTTAAATGTCTGTATGACGGTTTCGAAACACGCTAACAAGACCGGGAACTTTCCAATTTAGAACAAGGTTACGTTTATTGACCGTGACCCACACTGGTACACCCGTAGGGTTAAAGAGGCCATCCACATAAGACTTCATACTAATAATATTAACAGAGATAGTGGAATCGAAATTCCTGAAGCATGGATGCCTACAATCAAGAAGAACAACAGCCGATCGATAACAAATCGGACCTGTGAGGGAACAACATCTATTAGGAATAATAATGAGGATCGAAATGCACCAAAGACAACAAACCAAGCGACACGTAACCAATCGACCTCATCGCCTGATGAAGACTAGTATTAAAAGCAGTCGAAACGTCGCGATCAACAACTCAAAGCGTCTCTATAGTGAGACAAACGAACAAGCGTTGACCTAAGAGTAGTATTTTAAAGCCAGTGAATAAAAAACAATGAAAACGAACTTTTTTAAAAGATTACACGATATCACCAGCTAATTCTTATAATCATTTTCGTACCACATCTAAAGGATGGTATTTAGTGTTTTTTCGTAACTGACGTGGCACAATTTTCTGAACTTTTGAAATATAATGTAAGTGAAATGTAAATTTAAAAGGATCAAGAGAATAGACAGAATATGTTATTAGGATACATTTACTAACTCATCCTAAATGAACTATTTCACATTGAATGTCTCGTGTTAGTGGTCATTAACAACCACCTACTCAAAACTTTATCATTTTAACATTTACGACGTATGTTCCTGAAATCAATGAAAACTGAAACTGTCTTAAAACTCACAGCAGGAGTCGGCTGGAACACAATTCCCGATTGGGTCAAAAACGAAACAAACTTTGTATTTTTAAGCCAGTGAATAAATAAAGAATGAAAACGTGAACTGCGTCGTAAAAAAATGGTACATTTTCTAGCTTTAAACAGCTTTAAGTATATTTTTAACGTATATAAGAGATATAACATGATCAACACATATTAACTTCATCTAATCAAAACTTGGTGTCATACTATTACAGTGCGACGCGCCTTACCGAGAGCAACAAACGTTTTTAAAAGTTTCCACGATATCACCAGCTAATTCTTATAATCATTTTCGTAACTGCGGATACTACATCTCAAGGGTGGTATTTAGTGCTTTTTCGTAGCTGGCGTGGCACAATTTTCTGAACTTTTGAAATATAATGTACGTTAAATGAAATTTAAAAGGATCAAGAGAATAGACAGAATATGTTATTAGGATACATTGACTAACTCTTCCTAAATAAACTATTTCACATTGAATTCTCGTGTTAGTGGAGTCAAAATAGTGAGTTACGTCATACGAAATCGCACATATTCTGGCTTGAAACAACTTAAAGTAATGAAATGTTTGCTTGTGAGTATAATTTTTATGTTGTGTACCACGTGCACTGGGCTTATTGATAGCTCATTATAATTATAGTCACGTAAGTGTCATGTAAGTAGTCCAGGTATTGTACTCTGACCTGCTACTAATTGCAACAGAAGCTTTTTCATCATAAATCAGTTAGAAATAACCTTTTTATGAATATACTAAAAGTATCTAGAGATTCAAGCGTGGAAGTACGATCAACATCACACTCGCTCTCTGCTGCAACATGGAAACGAGGCTATAAATCAAAATTCGCTGTTTAGCGCTTTTTATTGGTATAAATCGAGCCATTTTCCTTCAAAACTAAGACCATACTCTTAATACAATGATTCCAGGCCCTAATCTGGAAAAACGTTCCCATAAAATAGTAACTTAGTAAAATATCGAGTTAATCAAAGTTTACAATGGCCGAGAAATAATTTATTAATAATTAATAGTAACATTAAAAAACAACCCTATCTTCTCGCTAGAGAGTCATAATTGTATTCTAATATACATATGCTATACAAGTTAGTCTTCCGAATCTTCACTTTCGTAGTCCAGGGCATTAGGATAATTAGTGCACGCAGACCCTTTGCACTGGCCGCAGGCTGGAGAACACTGCATACCATTCTTGCGACAGATGCACCTCATAGTGCTACAGTCAGACAAACAGTTGCATCGGATAAACTGAAGAAGCGAGTCTGGGGCAGGCGGCAAGTCCGTCGCAACAGGAAATAATTGATCACCAGTGACTTTCAAACCCCAGTCCTCTATCAACATTTCTGCACCCTCTCCGTGTCACTACGTTACTTGTAGATTGACTCGCAGGCTGTGAAATCGGGCCGCTGCTGCACTTGGGGGGGGGAGATTCTGTGGCCGTATATGAGATGTCTTCGTTGCAAGTTTCTCGAAGTATCGCTGATACCTAAGAGCGTCAAGAACAACCCCTGGCTTACCACCGAAAAGTGAAAAGTGACACGAGTGCCTTTTCACCTGCAGCAACAACGTCAGATACAACCGAATGACAGCTGAACACGTTAGCTTGCTCTCTGAAGTATGGTACATTCTCAAATTTCTTCAGCGTCGTTGCCTTGCCAACTCCATGCAGGCGCGAAGTGGTTTTACATCCGGTTACGGCGTGAAGAAACGGGAGAATTCCGCAAACCTCCCTACCAAGCTGATCTTTGAGTCTTTCTTCATATGCCAAACTCATGCACCTCTCACGTTTGCCTTTGGCTGTGGTCTAAAATAGAGATTACAACCATCTTCGGAAGCATAGACTGTAATAGCACAAGAAGACTAGCAAATCTCGAAGCGACGCTGGCGGCCTGCAATATTAGATTAAAATGTCTTATTGCATTTTCTCTATTAAACCACCAATTTTGGGGATAAAACTGACTCTCAATATTTACTGTTATGAGTGCTCTGTGCAATGGAGGAATGGATATCTGACTCGGAAAACTCATCAGCTAATACAGACGTTACAGTACTCTCATTACCTGAAATGACAAAATGCAGAAGAAACTGATGTAATTGTTGTCTGCTTTGGGTGACATGTAAAAACAGTGTATCGTATTAATTTTACAGAAGTCAATACCTCTATGCTCAATCTCAGTCTCTCTGTTTGCCGAACTTCCCCGTTCACATCGCAAATTGCGTTTTTTTCCTCAGAAACTACGATATAAAAAGGTTAAAAAAAATTAAGAAATGAAAATTAAGCCAGATATGCTTTATCGACAAAATAAATGGTTATTGCCTGGGTGCTGTAGATGCGGTACAGGTACTGCCAAAGCGTCCAAATATAGCAGCGCATTCATAGCAGCGTCCACAATGAGGTGCGCACGCACTGCCCGTGCACATGGCCTTTCCGGTCATTAGACGCATATATCAGTTCCAAGACTTCTCGTAAACCGGACCCCGCCATCACAAGGCAAATACTTCCGAGAAAGCTCATCTCCGCGTAAAAAGCATCAAGACGCACGATCACATTGCGCAAAACGCTGTTAGCTGGTACCGTCTGTATTATATTAAACGCCTTTAACCACAGGGGCTGATCAAACGTGATGGTGGGATTCGTAATTCCGTGTTGCTTAGCATGCCCAGAAACAAAGTTCATGGTGGAAGAGATAGACGTGACATCTTTCGGGTTCATATCGATCATAGGAAGAAACATAACAGAAGACTTGCCCTGATGCCTTCCTTGGTGAACAGATTGCATCATGCCACTCCAAGATGGGCGCGGGGTGCCAAACAGTAGAAATACCTTCCACAGGGCGTCCAGGTTAGCAGTGGGGTCTTCCGCTTGTACATGAACCAAGTCTTTATATTTGATCTCCACGTTCACCTGTCTGGGTCCACATGGATGTAGGTCTACCCTTCCAGTTGTCGAGATTTCAACTTCCGAAGTAACTTTGCGTCGCCGGACATCACGATTGTGTTTGGTGCCAGGTGTAAACGACTGCAATCATGCCCATATACCGTGGAAGATGTTACTGACGTCGAGGGTGCTAGTGTTGTGGTCAACGTTGTAGGCCGCGTACTGGACAAACTCGCCATTAAAAGAAGGTATATTGGTTCCCTGGCCAAGCGCAGTATTCTGGTTGAACATTTGCACTTCTTGGTTACGATGAACAAAATCCGTGGTGATGCAAGGTGTCAATAAGGAAGCGCGAGGCAAAGTTGCGGTGCAACTGAACTGCAAGCCAAGTCTGTAAAGGAACGACAACGACTCGTGGCCGCGCAGCTTAAACAATGGCCTGCCCTATTGACGCTACCTTCAACGTGTTATTTGTTTCAGAGACAAGAACACCCAGAAATGCTGAAAGTGTAGTGGGAAGATAGTGGATATGTGATTTGGCATCGGTGGCTATCGTGGGGTAGTTGTCACTTGATGTCGCAATTGATTTGACGTCCTTTTCTTATTAGCTTAGCTGCTGTTTTGATGATGTTCATTTTTGTTCTTCGATATCCACGTCATCCCGCTGCTCGTGAAACTCTTGTAAAATTGCAGCAGCAGTGGTTCGAAAAATTACAACGTTCGGCTTACCTTAAATATCCGTTATTATGATCTTATCTCCAAAATACTCAAGACGTTTAGTTTTCATGTACTGCCGTCAGTCAGCTTCGCTATTTGTATCACTCAAATATTCTTCCCTTTTCTCCATTGGATCACTCACTGTTATCTGCTCGTCGTCATTTTGTTTAAGAAAATTTGTGAATATTAAAAAAAATCGCGTTTTTCTTCATCCTGGGGACGACCTACTTTCCTCTTTTTGACAGGAGATAGCTCATCCGCTTCATAAACTTTAGGTAATTGCCTCTTTGTGCAGATGTTTATACTGAAGGTCTGGTGGTAAACCGCGTCAGCAGCAGGCAAATCGTGCACACTTAGAAGCCTAGCCTTTATCGTTTCAGACCACTCGTCCTTTCTCTCTGAACAAATTTTCAATATCCTGTCTCTCGTTCTAATTGTTGTAACCCTGAATGCTTCCCCCAGTCTTTTTCTCTGTTCTCCGTACTCAACTTTGGTGCCACAAAAGATACAGTCAGTCGTGAATGAGAAACGTTGTTCTGCTTTGCGTTTTAGAGAGCGACGATTACTAGTTGTTTCAGAGGAAACAACTTTTTAGCTCGCTTGCGAGAGTATTGCCTTTTGGGAAGGTAATGCTCTCGCCAACAGTTCTGATGCACCTGCTGCCCAGGAACCGTAGTGATGGTATCATTCCGCTCTGTGCTCGTCCGATTGATTCCCTCGCTTCCCTTTTTCTCTTAGAGTTATGACGTCACCCTCACCATCAAAATTTTTTTATAATAACACAGTTTACTGTTTCATTCATGGTTCAAAATCTTTTTCTTCTGAAATTATAGACAAATTGGATAGTGTAAAAGACATTAAGACAACGATAGATTTTTTTCTGCCCAAAACAAATCTCAAATTCGTGATGCAATTTCTATATACAGCTATATGGTACTCAAAAACGTCTAGGTCGATTGCACAAATGTGACTTAAATTGGCTTTCTTGAACTTTTTTAAAAGTTTGGTTTTATTCTTGCCAAACTTATGTCTTCAGTGTGAATGAATTGCAGACAAATTGTTTTGTGTTCAAAGCGCATTTATTGTTCACATAAATTTTAATTTTAGAAAAGCTTTTCATTTAGTGATTTCTAAGTTATGAGAAAAAGATTACACACGAAGAGCGAAGCGATGAGTACAATATCGGTTATTTTCACTGAGATGAAATTCATTTTGGGATTCACTACTCAGGTCACAATGAATTTTTCTTGAATTACCGATAACCTTAGCACATAACCGTATTGTTTCTTCCAGCTTAAAAATTTCTATTTCAACTTTTAACTTAATTTGCTCGCGGAAGACAAAATTCTTCGCTAAATGCCTCAGCCAGATAGCTAAGAACGCAGACGCTTTCTGCAAGCTTTGTGCTTTTTGCTGATTTAAGAATCTTAAGTGAGCAATTATTTGATGTAATCTGTATGTAAATGGACTTGCCTAGGAAGAAAACACGATAAACTCTTTCTCTCTCTGCTAGCGTGTGCTGCACGTGGTAAAAACTCATGCGATACAGCAGACAGTTCATGCAGCTTCGTTTCCATGCTGTATTTTTTAGGGTTCTAATAAAACTCGTTTTTAGTCATCTTCCCCCACTCAGATTTTCAGGGACTTTTGCTATGTTAAAGAGGACATGTTCCTGGACCAAAGGGCGTTAAAAAACCTTCTGTTGCAATTAGTAAAAGGTTGACCTATTTTTGGCGATAAAATGCCTGGACTAAAGGGGTGGGGAGGTAAATGCATCGTATCCCCATTTGACAAAGTACTTGCTTGGTAACCTCCCGAATGTGGTCATTCATTCACTGACATTTGTCATCGAGTGAGGACGTTTCACTTGAACGCCGAAACAGTAGGAATTATTCTATTCTTTATCCCCTTTTTCACTCTGTTTGGACTTTTATAACAAATAAACAGGTAACACAAAGAGATTAAAAGGAAACCATACGTACAACTTCTCCAACTTTGTTAAATTCGAAAATATTCCAGGCGGCAGATCACGAATTACATTGTCAAATAAATATCTGAAAAAAATAACAGCATTTAGTATATAAAACCCTGTAAATGCAAAAACAATGAAAATGTGGAGAGTGCTCGCTCTGACTTTTAACGTTTTACCAACGCCCACCAAACCTCGTGACTTTTTCTAAAATTTATCTGGGAACTTTTAGATATGACAGATGGATGCAATACACAATTCCGGTGTCATTTTACGTCACCACGTTACGCGAGTTAACTTGCCTAAGACATTTCTCAACATACTATAAACCTTCCAACCCGGTCTGAAAAGTGTTAAGTAGATTTTGAACTTTTGTTAGAACATCGACGTATTGAGTTTTTTCACAAAACGCGCGAAACATTATGCATTTCTTGACATATCTTTAATTGTACACCAAGCGCTCTTGCCAGAATAGTGTTACTTAATTAGCATGCGTCTATCGAGTTATTTTCGGGGGTTCCTTAAACTCCTTCTTATAGATTCCGGCGTCATGATGCGTCACCACGTCACGCGACCTGCCTTAACGTAGACATGTTTCAACAAAACATTAACCCTCCAACTTTCATAGCCATTGCTTTAATATTCTTAAAGTTAAAAAGGCCTCAGAAAACCAAAAAAGAAAACGATCTGAAAAGGGTTAAAGTAGATTTTTGAACTTATGTTAGATCATCAACATATAGAGTGATTTCACAAAAGCCGTGAAATAATATTAAACAGTCATTTTTTAAATAGTCCGTAGTAAAACAAGCTAGAAATGATCACAATTGCTTAAGCAAACTTACAATAGTTTCAACTTCGATAGGTTTGAGAAAACCTGTGCAGGCAGCCGTTGAATTTTATTCTGGTGAAGGGACCTGTAAATTAAAGAAAGGTTTAGTTCATGCCGATCATCGAATTGGTTTTCCCTTTTTAAAAAGACAGTCGCCGCGCGGTTTTCTAGCTTGAACCAACTTAATGTACAGTTCACTCATGTGACATCATAAACAACCATCTACTCAAAACTTAAACATTTCAGCAACCATTTAGATGTACGACGTATGTTCCTGAAAAATCAAAAGTGTCTCAAAACTCACAGCAGGAGTCGGCTGGAACACAATTCCCGATTGGGTCAAAAAAAGAAACAAGCTTAGTATTGTTATTTAAAATGTGGTTGTTGTTCATCGTGGTGTGTATGATAGGTGAACACTTGTTCGTTTGTCTCACGATGGAGTCACTTTGAGTTGTTGATCGCGACGTTTCGACTGCTATTACTGCTAGTCTTCATCAGGCGATGAACGAACGAGCAGACATCATTCGATTCGTAGATCCGTGAACAACATCCTTCAACAGGCTAAATCGCCCAAGCCATATATCGCGAAGGAAATGCAAGAAGCCCTAAAGAACTTAACACAAGACGACTCTATCATGATTCTACCAGCAGACAAAGGTCGGGCTAGCGTAGTCTTAAATACTGACACCTACCATGATAAAAAATGAAAACACTTATTGAGACAGGTCCATACCAGCTCCTTAAGAAAGACCCAACGGAGCGGCTGAGCCGAAAACTAACTGAGAAACTAATCAACTTGAAACGAGGTGGACATATATCAGAAACTGTCTATAACAAGATCACACCTAGACACAAAACAACCACCTAGGATCTGCGAACTACCTAAGATACACAAGCCCGACATACCATTAAGACCTATTGTATCATGTGTCAACACTTTCGCTTACGATTTATCTGCTTACTTAGCAGATATCCTGTCCCCACCGACAGGTAAATCAGACTATGCAGTTGCTAACTCTACTCATTTCGTGTCCACCATTAGCAGTGAAAAAGTACAGGACAAAGAAATCAATGGTATCTTTTGACGTAGAATCGATCGTTACGAAGGTGCCGTACAGGCCACTTTGCGAAAACTAGAGAATTATCCCGGCCTTGCTGACTGCACAACGCTTACACCGACACAGATTGCCGAACTCCTGAATTTCGTCTTGAGATCTACATATTTCCAGTACGATGGGTCGATTTACGAACAAAAGGACGGAGCAGCCATGGGGAGCCCAGTCTCCGCGGTGATAGCAAACCTTTACATGGAAGAGTTCGAAGAACAGACACTAGCAACTGCGTTATATAAACCTAACATCTGGAAACGATATGTAGATGACACGTTTACCATCTTATATCGAAACAATGTCGACGGCTTCTTACAACATCTCAATAATCAGCAGCCTACCATTCGTTTTACTATGGAAACAGACAAAGACAACACTATCCCTTTTCTCGGCACATCAGTTAAAAGGGACTCAGACGGCATTCCCACTACCAGTGTATACAGGAAACCCATTCATACTGACCAATACCTGGCCTATGATTCACACCATCCTCAGTCAGTTAAGCGTGGTATTGTTAAATGTCTGTATGACCGAGCCAAACACCTCATCACTAGACCATCAGTAATCTCAGAAGAAAAGAAACACTTGTCGTCAGTTCTTTTTTCTAACGGATATCCTTCCTCGGTTGTGCAAAAGATTACAAAGACAAAAAGACCAGAACCCACGCAGGATTTTAAAGCTACCGCGCTTTTACCCTATGTCAAAGGTGTATCGGAGGTTCTTCGTCGCAGCCTAAAACACAAGGCGTACGCACTCTTTTCAAATCTGACACAACGCTTAGGTGACACTTGGTGCGACCTAAAGACGTCCCTGACTCTAGTAAACAAGACGGCGTTGTTTACAAGATTCCCTGCGAATGCGACAAAGTGTTATCTGGAAACAGGGAGATGGATGCATGAAAGGATAAAATAACACGATAGAGACATACGGCATGCTCGTACCCAAACCTCCGCGGTTTCGGAACACGCTAACAAGACCGGGCACTTTCCAATTTAGAACGAGGTTACGTTTATTGACCGTGACCCACACTGGTACACGCGTAGGATGAAAGAGGCCATCCACATAAGACTTCATCCTAATAATAATATTAACAGAGACAGTGGAATCGAAATTCCTGAAGAATGGATGCCTACAATCAAGAAGCACAACAGCCGAACGATAACAAATCGGACCTGTGAGGGAACAACATCTATTAGGAATAATACACCAATGACAACAAACCAACATGCTACATAAGCGACACGTAACTAATCGACCTCATCGCCTGATGAAGACTAGCAGTAATAGCAGTCGAAACGTCTTGATCAACAACTCAAAGTGACTCCATCGTGAGACAAACGAACAAGCGTTGACCTAAGCTTATTATTTTAAAGCCAGTGAATGAAAAACAATGAAAACGAACTTTTTCAAAAGTTTCCACGATATCACCAGCTAATTCTTATAAACATTTTCGTAACTGCGGATACCATAATAAAGGGTGATACTTAGTGTTTTTTTTTTCGTAGCCGGCGTGGCACAATTTTCTGAACTTTTGAATACTGTAAGTGAAATGTAATTTAAAAGGATCAAGAGAATAGACAGAATATGAAATTAGAATACATTGACTAACTCATCCCAAATAAACTATTTCACATTGAATGTCTCGCGTTAATGGACTCAAAATAGTGATCTGCGTCGTAAGAAATTGCACATATTCTGGCTTGAAACAACTTAAAGTAACAAAATATTTGCTTGTGAATATAATTTTTGTAGCTACTGCGCTTGCGCGAGTAGCTACTATGCTATCGGTTTGATGGATAGAGTCGATTTTAACGAACTCTGCCGATTTTGACCCGATATAACGAACTCTGCCGATGTTGACCCGATATTCCCCGATCTTAACTCCTTTTTTGTTTTGGAACCTCGTCGGTTGTTCAACGTTTGTCGAGGATAGCTTCGCAACCTTGTCGGTTGTTCAACGTTTGTCGAGGATAGCTTCGAATGTTCACTCAGAGAAGACTATCAGATTTCTAACAAATATGGCCGCCCATGAACTCCACGCTTCCCTTGTAGACGTCCATTTTGCATAACCGGAATGAAAGCACGCCTTTTAAGACTTCGAAATGGAAAGAAAAAGTCCTTTAGAAGATTTTTATGCCTTTGTAGTGGTGGTTTGAGAGCTGAAAGCGATGAAATTTGTCACAAGTGAGGACATGTCTTCTTTCAGAATTTATACTCGAAGCGGCAGACTTTACTAAGAATTTTCAAGCATTCCTGGAAAATTACGGTAAAGAAAGTCACATTTTTTAATGTCCATTTACTTTGTAAGAAACATCCGTTTCTTTGTCTTATTAGTAGTGGCTAGTAATTGTACACCAAGCGCTCTTGCCAGAATAGTGTTACTTAATTAGCATGCGTCTATCGAGTTATTTTCGGGGTTCCTTAAACTCCTTCTTATAGATTCCGGCGTCATGATGCGTCACCACGTCACGCGACCTGCCTTAACGTAGACATGTTTCAACAAAACATTAACCCTCCAACTTTCATAGCCATTGCTTTAATATTCCTAAAGTTAAAAAGGCCACAGAAAACCAAAAAAGAAAACGATCTGAAAAGGGTTAAAGTAGATTTTTGAACTTATGTTAGATCATCAACATGTAGAGTGATTTCACAAAAGCCGTGAAACAATATTAAACAGTCATTTTTTAAATAGTCCGTAGTAAAACAAGCTAGAAATGATCACAATTGCTTATTATAAGCAAACTTACAATAGTTTCAACTTCGATAGGTTTGAGAAAACCTGTGCAGGCAGCCGTTGAATTTTATTCTGGTGAAGGGACCTGTAAATTAAAGAAAGGTTTAGTTCATGCCGATCATCGAATTGTTTTTCTCTTTTTAATAAGACAGTCGCCGCGCGGTTTTCTAGCTTGAACCAACTTAATGTACAGTTCACTCATGTGACATCATAAACAACCATCTACTCAAAACTTAAACATTTCAGCATTTCACATTTACATTTTAACATCAATCTTCCATTCTTAACTCTTTCATATTTTTCACTATTTGGTACACATTCTGTTTTCTGCTTTTTCTTTTAAACAATAAGTTTTCATTTTTATTATTAATTTAGATAAAAAAACAAAATATATTTTTTATATTGTTTTTTTTTTAATTTTAATCTTAATCCATTAAAAAATTATAAACATCATCTATATCTTCTGAATCATATGAAAAATCTGAATCATCTGAATCATCTAAACCATTTAAAATATTTGAACCATTATTTTAATTTAAATCACCTTTAAATTTTAATATTCCATTAAATTTCTCAATCAATCTTTTAATATCTTTAAATATTTCATCATCATTAATTAAACTATTTTTTCATCAAATCTTTCATATTCGTCATAAATATTTCAACCATTATAATCTTCATCATAAAAATATTCTATATCTCCAACATAAGAAAAAATACAAGAAACATAAGTTTTACAATGAATATCATTTTCATCAACATTTTCATAAATAAGTTTATCAATTCTATTAATATCACCTCCTCTTAAATATATTACTTTATTTTTATACTAATTAATGCTTTATTTCTTTTATTTTCAAATGTATTATATTTTCCTTATTTTCTTTATTTTTCTTTTCAATTTCTTCTAAACAATGATTTATTGTATCCTTACTAACTTTATTTTTATTTTATGAAATTCTCTTTTCATTCTTTCTTTAGAATATTAAAAATTTTCTTACAATTCTTATTTTTTTTTTTTAATTTATATTGTAATGTTCTTATTTCAAAATATTCTCAGATATTTTTATATAAATAACAAAATTGAATATGTATTAAAAACATTCTAAAAAAATTATCTTTATCAGAAAATCTCACACCAAAATAATTAAAAGGTTTATTATATTAAATTTGATTAGAATTTTCATTGCGTTGAATTGTTGAACTCATCCTTTTATATTATGTAAATATATATTTTTAAATCAGTTATTTAATGTTTCATCGATTTTCAAAATAATTTCAAATTATTGAAAAGTTTCAAAAATTAATTTCAAAATATTGAAAACTTTTATGTAATCATTTGATTAGTTAAAAATGGAAAAAACCCCTTCTAGAATATTCTGTAAATCATTAAATATTAAACATAGTCAAAACAAACTGACATATGTTTTTATACAGATTTTAAGAATTTATAAATAGTAGTGATAAAATTGTCCACTTGAACCCCACCTCTGGAATCCGCCGCGAGTGAGCGAAAGGAGTGAGTGGAAGGAGTGAGCGGAGCGAACGACTGGAGCGAACAACTGGAGCGAACGCGAATGATTACTTATAATACGAGTCATTTCAAAATAATATTAAAATTATAAAAATTATTTAATATATTTGGGTTATTTATTTTAAAGAAATGTCTTTAATTTATAAATTTTAAACAGTACCGAAGGATTCCCTATATTTCTTATGGTACAAAAATTTTTCTTTATTGCAAATT
The DNA here is from genome assembly GCA_022457155.1 of Cladopsammia gracilis. Lineage (NCBI taxonomy): Eukaryota > Metazoa > Cnidaria > Anthozoa > Scleractinia > Dendrophylliidae > Cladopsammia > Cladopsammia gracilis. The sequence goes on along the minus strand of JAJGOT010000185.1, from coordinate 834,054 downwards.
TGGATAAATCACGGAAATCAGGATTACGGTTTTAATCAGGTTTTGGAAACACTCGATTCATAACTTACCATTACGGCGGATTCCAGAAAAATATGGGAAAAAAGTACTTTGGGGGTGGGGTTCAAGGGACAATTTTATCACTACTTATGTAGATGACACATTTACCATCTTACATCGAAACAATGTGGACGGCTTCTTACTATGGAAACAGCGTTTTACTATGGAAACAGACAAAGACAACACTATCCCTTTTCTCGACACATCAGTTAAAAGGGACTCAGACAGCCTTCTCAGTACAAGGCAGACCCACTCATACTGTCCAATACCTGGCCTATGATTCACACCATCCTCAGTCAGTTAAGCGCGGTATTGTTAAATGTCTGTATGACGGTTTCGAAACACGCTAACAAGACCGGGAACTTTCCAATTTAGAACAAGGTTACGTTTATTGACCGTGACCCACACTGGTACACCCGTAGGGTTAAAGAGGCCATCCACATAAGACTTCATACTAATAATATTAACAGAGATAGTGGAATCGAAATTCCTGAAGCATGGATGCCTACAATCAAGAAGAACAACAGCCGATCGATAACAAATCGGACCTGTGAGGGAACAACATCTATTAGGAATAATAATGAGGATCGAAATGCACCAAAGACAACAAACCAAGCGACACGTAACCAATCGACCTCATCGCCTGATGAAGACTAGCAGTAATAGCAGTCGAAACGTCGCGATCAACAACTCAAAGCGTCTCTATAGTGAGACAAACGAACAAGCGTTGACCTAAGAGTAGTATTTTAAAGCCAGTGAATAAAAAACAATGAAAACGAACTTTTTTAAAAGATTACACGATATCACCAGCTAATTCTTATAATCATTTTCGTACCACATCTAAAGGATGGTATTTAGTGTTTTTTCGTAACTGACGTGGCACAATTTTCTGAACTTTTGAAATATAATGTAAGTGAAATGTAAATTTAAAAGGATCAAGAGAATAGACAGAATATGTTATTAGGATACATTTACTAACTCATCCTAAATGAACTATTTCACATTGAATGTCTCGTGTTAGTGGTCATTAACAACCACCTACTCAAAACTTTATCATTTTAACATTTACGACGTATGTTCCTGAAATCAATGAAAACTGAAACTGTCTTAAAACTCACAGCAGGAGTCGGCTGGAACACAATTCCCGATTGGGTCAAAAACGAAACAAACTTTGTATTTTTAAGCCAGTGAATAAATAAAGAATGAAAACGTGAACTGCGTCGTAAAAAAAATGGTACATTTTCTAGCTTTAAACAGCTTTAAGTATATTTTTAACGTATATAAGAGATATAACATGATCAACACATATTAACTCCATCTAATCAAAACTTGGTGTCATACTATTACAGTGCGACGCGCCTTACCGAGAGCAACAAACGTTTTTAAAAGTTTCCACGATATCACCAGCTAATTCTTATAATCATTTTCGTAACTGCGGATACTACATCTCGAGGGTGGTATTTAGTGCTTTTTCGTAGCTGGCGTGGCACAATTTTCTGAACTTTTGAAATATAATGTACGTTAAATGAAATTTAAAAGGATCAAGAGAATAGACAGAATATGTTATTAGGATACATTGACTAACTCATCCTAAATAAACTATTTCACATTGAATTCTCGTGTTAGTGGAGTCAAAATAGTGAGTTACGTCATACGAAATCGCACATATTCTGGCTTGAAACAACTTAAAGTAATGAAATGTTTGCTTGTGAGTATAATTTTTATGTTGTGTACCACGTGCACTGAGCTTATTGATAGCTCATTATAATTATAGTCACGTAAGTGTCATGTAAGTAGTCCAGGTATTGTACTCTGACCTGTCACTAATTGCAACAGAAGCTTTTTCATCATAAATCAGTTAGAAATAACCTTTTTATGAATATACTAAAAGTATCTAGAGATTCAAGCGTGGAAGTACGATCAACATCACACTCGCTCTCTGCTGCAACATGGAAACGAGGCTATAAATCAAAATTCGCTGTTTAGCGCTTTTTATTGGTATAAATCGAGCCATTTTCCTTCAAAACTAAGACCATACTCTTAATACAATGATTCCAGGCCCTAATCTGGAAAAACGTTCCCAAAAAATAGTAACTTAGTAAAATATCGAGTTAATCAAAGTTTACAATGGCCGAGAAATAATTTATTAATAATTAATAGTAACATTAAAAAACAACCCTATCTTCTCGCTAGAGAGTCATAATTGTATTCTAATATACATATGCTATACAAGTTAGTCTTCCGAATCTTCACTTTCGTAGTCCAGGGCATTAGGATAATTAGTGCACGCAGACCCTTTGCACTGGCCGCAGGCTGGAGAACACTGTATACCATTCTTGCGACAGATGCACCTCATAGTGCTACAGTCAGACAAACAGTTGCATCGGATAAACTGAAGAAGCGAGTCTGGGGCAGGCGGCAAGTCCGTCGCAACAGGAAATAATTGATCACCAGTGACTTTCAAACCCCAGTCCTCTATCAACATTTCTGCACCCTCTCCGTGTCACTACTTTACTTGTAGATTGACTCGCAGGCTGTGAAATCGGGCCGCTGCTGCACTTGGGGGGGAGATTCTGTGGCCGTATATGAGATGTCTTCGTTGCAAGTTTCTCGAAGTATCGCTGATACCTAAGAGCGTCAAGAACAACCCCTGGCTTACCACCGAAAAGTGAAAAGTGACACGAGTGCCTTTTCACCTGCAGCAACAACGTCAGATACAACCGAATGACAGCTGAACACGTTAGCTTGCTCTCTGAAGTATGGTACATTCTCAAATTTCTTCAGCGTCGTTGCCTTGCCAACTCCATGCAGGCGCGAAGTGGTTTTACATCCGGTTACGGCGTGAAGAAACGGGAGAATTCCGCAAACCTCCCTACCAAGCTGATCTTTGAGTCTTTCTTCATATGCCAAACTCATGCACCTCTCACGTTTGCCTTTGGCTGTGGTCTAAAATAGAGATTACAACCATCTTCGGAAGCATAGACTGTAATAGCACAAGAAGACTAGCAAATCTCGAAGCGACGCTGGCGGCCTGCAATATTAGATTAAAATGTCTTATTGCATTTTCTCTATTAAACCACCAATTTTGGGGATAAAACTGACTCTCAATATTTACTGTTATGAGTGCTCTGTGCAATGGAGGAATGGATATCTGACTCGGAAAACTCATCAGCTAATACAGACGTTACAGTACTCTCATTACCTGAAATGACAAAATGCAGAAGAAACTGATGTAATTGTTGTCTGCTTTGGGTGACATGTAAAAACAGTGTATCGTATTAATTTTACAGAAGTCAATACCTCTATGCTCAATCTCAGTCTCTCTGTTTGCCGAACTTCCCCGTTCACATCGCAAATTGCGTTTTTTTCCTCAGAAACTACGATATAAAAAGGTTAAAAAAAATTAAGAAATGAAAATTAAGCCAGATATGCTTTATCGACAAAATAAATGGTTATTGCCTGGGTGCTGTAGATGCGGTACAGGTACTGCCAAAGCGTCCAAATATAGCAGCGCATTCATAGCAGCGTCCACAATGAGGTGCGCACGCACTGCCCGTGCACATGGCCTTTCCGGTCATTAGACGCATATATCAGTTCCAAGACTTCTCGTAAACCGGACCCCGCCATCACAAGGCAAATACTTCCGAGAAAGCTCATCTCCGCGTAAAAAGCATCAAGACGCACGATCACATTGCGCAAAACGCTGTTAGCTGGTACCGTCTGTATTATATTAAACGCCTTTAACCACAGGGGCTGATCAAACGTGATGGTGGGATTCGTAATTCCGTGTTGCTTAGCATGCCCAGAAACAAAGTTCATGGTGGAAGAGATAGACGTGACATCTTTCGGGTTCATATCGATCATAGGAAGAAACATAACAGAAGACTTGCCCTGATGCCTTCCTTGGTGAACAGATTGCATCATGCCACTCCAAGATGGGCGCGGGGTGCCAAACAGTAGAAATACCTTCCACAGGGCGTCCAGGTTAGCAGTGGGGTCTTCCGCTTGTACATGAACCAAGTCTTTATATTTGATCTCCACGTTCACCTGTCTGGGTCCACATGGATGTAGGTCTACCCTTCCAGTTGTCGAGATTTCAACTTCCGAAGTAACTTTGCGTCGCCGGACATCACGATTGTGTTTGGTGCCAGGTGTAAACGACTGCAATCATGCCCATATACCGTGGAAGATGTTACTGACGTCGAGGGTGCTAGTGTTGTGGTCAACGTTGTAGGCCGCGTACTGGACAAACTCGCCATTAAAAGAAGATATATTGGTTCCCTGGCCAAGCGCAGTATTCTGGTTGAACATTTGCACTTCTTGGTTACGATGAACAAAATCCGTGGTGATGCAAGGTGTCAATAAGGAAGCGCGAGGCAAAGTTGCGGTGCAACTGAACTGCAAGCCAAGTCTGTAAAGGAACGACAACGACTCGTGGCCGCGCAGCTTAAACAATGGCCTGCCCTATTGACGCTACCTTCAACGTGTTATTTGTTTCAGAGACAAGAACACCCAGAAATGCTGAAAGTGTAGTGGGAAGATAGTGGATATGTGATTTGGCATCGGTGGCTATCGTGGGGTAGTTGTCACTTGATGTCGCAATTGATTTGACGTCCTTTTCTTATTAGCTTAGCTGCTGTTTTGATGATGTTCATTTTTGTTCTTCGATATCCACGTCATCCCGCTGCTCGTGAAACTCTTGTAAAATTGCAGCAGCAGTGGTTCGAAAAATTACAACGTTCGGCTTACCTTAAATATCCGTTATTATGATCTTATCTCCAAAATACTCAAGACGTTTAGTTTTCATGTACTGCCGTCAGTCAGCTTCGCTATTTGTATCACTCAAATATTCTTCCCTTTTCTCCATTGGATCACTCACTGTTATCTGCTCGTCGTCATTTTGTTTAAGAAAATTTGTGAATATTAAAAAAAATCGCGTTTTTCTTCATCCTGGGGACGACCTACTTTCCTCTTTTTGACAGGAGATAGCTCATCCGCTTCATAAACTTTAGGTAATTGCCTCTTTGTGCAGATGTTTATACTGAAGGTCTGGTGGTAAACCGCGTCAGCAGCAGGCAAATCGTGCACACTTAGAAGCCTAGCCTTTATCGTTTCAGACCACTCGTCCTTTCTCTCTGAACAAATTTTCAATATCCTGTCTCTCGTTTTAATTGTTGTAACCCTGAATGCTTCCCCCAGTCTTTTTCTCTGTTCTCCGAACTCAACTTTGGTGCCACAAAAGATACAGTCAGTCGTGAATGAGAAACGTTGTTCTGCTTTGCGTTTTAGAGAGCGACGATTACTAGTTGTTTCAGAGGAAACAACTTTTTAGCTCGCTTGCGAGAGTATTGCCTTTTGGGAAGGTAATGCTCTCGCCAACAGTTCTGATGCACCTGCTGCCCAGGAACCGTAGTGATGGTATCATTCCGCTCTGTGCTCGTCCGATTGATTCCCTCGCTTCCCTTTTTCTCTTAGAGTTATGACGTCACCCTCACCATCAAAATTTTTTTATAATAACACAGTTTACTGTTTCATTCATGGTTCAAAATCTTTTTTTTTCTGAAATTATAGACAAATTGGATAGTGTAAAAGACATTAAGACAACGATAGATTTTTTTCTGCCCAAAACAAGTCTCAAATTCGTGATGCAATTTCTATATACAGCTATATGGTACTCAAAAACGTCTAGGTCGATTGCACAAATGTGACTTAAATTGGCTTTCTTGAACTTTTTTAAAAGTTTGGTTTTATTCTTGCCAAACTTATGTCTTCAGTGTGAATGAATTGCAGACAAATTGTTTTGTGTTCAAAGCGCATTTATTGTTCACATAAATTTTAATTTTAGAAAAGCTTTTCATTTAGTGATTTCTAAGTTATGAGAAAAAGATTACACACGAAGAGCGAAGCGATGAGTACAATATCGGTTATTTTCACTGAGATGAAATTCATTTTGGGATTCACTACTCAGGTCACAATTAATTTTTCTTGAATTACCGATAACCTTAGCACATAACCGTATTGTTTCTTCCAGCTTAAAAATTTCTATTTCAACTTTTAACTTAATTTGCTCGCGGAAGACAAAATTCTTCGCTAAATGCCTCAGCCAGATAGCTAAGAACGCAGACGCTTTCTGCAAGCTTTGTGCTTTTTGCTGATTTAAGAATCTTAAGTGAGCAATTATTTGATGTAATCTGTATGTAAATGGACTTGCCTAGGAAGAAAACACGATAAACTCTTTCTCTCTCTGCTGGCGTGTGCTGCACGTGGTAAAAACTCATGCGATACAGCAGACAGTTCATGCAGCTTCGTTTCCATGCTGTATTTTTTAGGGTTCTAATAAAACTCGTTTTTAGTCATCTTCCCCCACTCAGATTTTCAGGGACTTTTGCTATGTTAAAGAGGACATGTTCCTGGACCAAAGGGCGTTAAAAAACCTTCTGTTGCAATTAGTAAAAGGTTGACCTATTTTTGGCGATAAAATGCCTGGACTAAAGGGGTGGGGAGGTAAATGCATCGTATCCCCATTTGACAAAGTACTTGCTTGGTAACCTCCCGAATGTGGTCATTCATTCACTGACATTTGTCATCGAGTGAGGACGTTTCACTTGAACGCCGAAACAGTAGGAATTATTCTATTCTTAATCCCCTTTTTCACTCTGTTTGGACTTTTATAACAAATAAACAGGTAACACAAAGAGATTAAAAGGAAACCATACGTACAACTTCTCCAACTTTGTTAAATTCGAAAATATTCCAGGCGGCAGATCACGAATTACATTGTCAAATAAATATCTGAAAAAAATAACAGCATTTAGTATATAAAACCCTGTAAATGCAAAAACAATGAAAATGTGGAGAGTGCTCGCTCTGACTTTTAACGTTTTACCAACGCCCACCAAACCTCGTGACTTTTTCTAAAATTTATCTGGGAACTTTTAGATATGACAGATGGATGCAATACACAATTCCGGTGTCATTTTACGTCACCACGTTACGCGAGTTAACTTGCCTAAGACATTTCTCAACATACTATAAACCTTCCAACCCGGTCTGAAAAGTGTTAAGTAGATTTTGAACTTTTGTTAGAACATCGACGTATTGAGTTTTTTCACAAAACGCGCGAAACATTATGCATTTCTTGACATATCTTTAATTGTACACCAAGCGCTCTTGCCAGAATAGTGTTACTTAATTAGCATGCGTCTATCGAGTTATTTTCGGGGGTTCCTTAAACTCCTTCTTATAGATTCCGGCGTCATGATGCGTCACCACGTCACGCGACCTGCCTTAACGTAGACATGTTTCAACAAAACATTAACCCTCCAACTTTCATAGCCATTGCTTTAATATTCCTAAAGTTAAAAAGGCCTCAGAAAACCATAAAAGAAAACGATCTGAAAAGGGTTAAAGTAGATTTTTGAACTTATGTTAGATCATCAACATGTAGAGTGATTTCACAAAAGCCGTGAAACAATATTAAACAGTCATTTTTTAAATAGTCCGTAGTAAAACAAGCTAGAAATGATCACAATTGCTTAAGCAAACTTACAATAGTTTCAACTTCGATAGGTTTGAGAAAACCTGTGCAGGCAGCCGTTGAATTTTATTCTGGTGAAGGGACCTGTAAATTAAAGAAAGGTTTAGTTCATGCCGATCATCGAATTGGTTTTCCCTTTTTAAAAAGACAGTCGCCGCGCGGTTTTCTAGCTTGAACCAACTTAATGTACAGTTCACTCATGTGACATCATAAACAACCATCTACTCAAAACTTAAACATTTCAGCAACCATTTAGATGTACGACGTATGTTCCTGAAAAATCAAAAGTGTCTCAAAACTCACAGCAGGAGTCGGCTGGAACACAATTCCCGATTGGGTCAAAAAAAGAAACAAGCTTAGTATTGTTATTTAAAATGTGGTTGTTGTTCATCGTGGTGTGTATGATAGGTGAACACTTGTTCGTTTGTCTCACGATGGAGTCACTTTGAGTTGTTGATCGCGACGTTTCGACTGCTATTACTGCTAGTCTTCATCAGGCGATGAACGAACGAGCAGACATCATTCGATTCGTAGATCCGTGAACAACATCCTTCAACAGGCTAAATCGCCCAAGCCATATATCGCGAAGGAAATGCAAGAAGCCCTAAAGAACTTAACACAAGACGACTCTATCATGATTCTACCAGCAGACAAAGGTCGGGCTAGCGTAGTCTTAAATACTGACACCTACCATGATAAAAAATGAAAACACTTATTGAGACAGGTCCATACCAGCTCCTTAAGAAAGACCCAACGGAGCGGCTGAGCCGAAAACTAACTGAGAAACTAATCAACTTGAAACGAGGTGGACATATATCAGAAACTGTCTATAACAAGATCACACCTAGACACAAAACAACCACCTAGGATCTGCGAACTACCTAAGATACACAAGCCCGACATACCATTAAGACCTATTGTATCATGTGTCAACACTTTCGCTTACGATTTATCTGCTTACTTAGCAGATATCCTGTCCCCACCGACAGGTAAATCAGACTATGCAGTTGCTAACTCTACTCATTTCGTGTCCACCATTAGCAGTGAAAAAGTACAGGACAAAGAAATCAATGGTATCTTTTGACGTAGAATCGATCGTTACGAAGGTGCCGTACAGGCCACTTTGCGAAAACTAGAGAATTATCCCGGCCTTGCTGACTGCACAACGCTTACACCGACACAGATTGCCGAACTCCTGAATTTCGTCTTGAGATCTACATATTTCCAGTACGATGGGTCGATTTACGAACAAAAGGACGGAGCAGCCATGGGGAGCCCAGTCTCCGCGGTGATAGCAAACCTTTACATGGAAGAGTTCGAAGAACAGACACTAGCAACTGCGTTATATAAACCTAACATCTGGAAACGATATGTAGATGACACGTTTACCATCTTATATCGAAACAATGTCGACGGCTTCTTACAACATCTCAATAATCAGCAGCCTACCATTCGTTTTACTATGGAAACAGACAAAGACAACACTATCCCTTTTCTCGGCACATCAGTTAAAAGGGACTCAGACGGCATTCCCACTACCAGTGTATACAGGAAACCCATTCATACTGACCAATACCTGGCCTATGATTCACACCATCCTCAGTCAGTTAAGCGTGGTATTGTTAAATGTCTGTATGACCGAGCCAAACACCTCATCACTAGACCATCAGTAATCTCAGAAGAAAAGAAACACTTGTCGTCAGTTCTTTTTTCTAACGGATATCCTTCCTCGGTTGTGCAAAAGATTACAAAGACAAAAAGACCAGAACCCACGCAGGATTTTAAAGCTACCGCGCTTTTACCCTATGTCAAAGGTGTATCGGAGGTTCTTCGTCGCAGCCTAAAACACAAGGCGTACGCACTCTTTTCAAATCTGACACAACGCTTAGGTGACACTTGGTGCGACCTAAAGACGTCCCTGACTCTAGTAAACAAGACGGCGTTGTTTACAAGATTCCCTGCGAATGCGACAAAGTGTTATCTGGAAACAGGGAGATGGATGCATGAAAGGATAAAATAACACGATAGAGACATACGGCATGCTCGTACCCAAACCTCCGCGGTTTCGGAACACGCTAACAAGACCGGGCACTTTCCAATTTAGAACGAGGTTACGTTTATTGACCGTGACCCACACTGGTAAACGCGTAGGATGAAAGAGGCCATCCACATAAGACTTCATCCTAATAATAATATTAACAGAGACAGTGGAATCGAAATTCCTGAAGAATGGATGCCTACAATCAAGAAGCACAACAGCCGAACGATAACAAATCGGACCTGTGAGGGAACAACATCTATTAATACACCAATAACAACAAACCAACATGCTACATAAGCGACACGTAACTAATCGACCTCATCGCCTGATGAAGACTAGCAGTAATAGCAGTCGAAACGTCTTGATCAACAACCCAAAGTGACTCCATCGTGAGACAAACGAACAAGCGTTGACCTAAGCTTATTATTTTAAAGCCAGTGAATGAAAAACAATGAAAACGAACTTTTTCAAAAGTTTCCACGATATCACCAGCTAATTCTTATAAACATTTTCGTAACTGCGGATACCATAATAAAGGGTGGTACTTAGTGTTTTTTTTTTCGTAGCCGGCGTGGCACAATTTTCTGAACTTTTGAATACTGTAAGTGAAATGTAATTTAAAAGGATCAAGAGAATAGACAGAATATGAAATTAGAATACATTGACTAACTCATCCCAAATAAACTATTTCACATTGAATGTCTCGTGCTAATGGACTCAAAATAGTGATCTGCGTCGTAAGAAATTGCACATATTCTGGCTTGAAACAACTTAAAGTAACGAAATATTTGCTTGTGAATATAATTTTTGTAGCTACTGCGCTTGCGCGAGTAGCTACTATGCTATCGGTTTGATGGATAGAGTTGATTTTAACGAACTCTGCCGATTTTGACCCGATATAACGAACTCTGCCGATGTTGACCCGATATTCCCCGATCTTAACTCCTTTTTTGTTTTGGAACCTCGTCGGTTGTTCAACGTTTGTCGAGGATAGCTTCGCAACCTTGTCGGTTGTTCAACGTTTGTCGAGGATAGCTTCGAATGTTCACTCAGAGAAGACTATCAGATTTCTAACAAATATGGCCGCCCATGAACTCCACGCTTCCCTTGTAGACGTCCATTTTGCATAACCGGAATGAAAGCACGCCTTTTAAGACTTCGAAATGGAAAGAAAAAGTCCTTTAGAAGATTTTTATGCCTTTGTAGTGGTGGTTTGAGAGCTGAAAGCGATGAAATTTGTCACAAGTGAGGACATGTCTTCTTTCAGAATTTATACTCGAAGCGGCAGACTTTACTAAGAATTTTCAAGCATTCCTGGAAAATTACGGTAAAGAAAGTCACATTTTTTAATGGCCATTTACTTTGTAAGAAACATCCGTTTCTTTGTCTTATTAGTAGTGGCTTTTGACAAATATTTAGAACATTTGACCACAATCGGTCGAGCGAGAAATTCGCCAGATGCTGAACAAATTTGCATGCCCGACAGTTTCATAATTTGGCGCGTTTTGCTCTTGAGACTAAACTAGTAGATATTTGAATAAAACTTTCAACTGAGAGAATTCGTTTCTTGTGCAAATTGCGATCAAACTTCTTCGAATGGTTTGTTCATGAAGCCAATTATAATCACGGTAGAGGCGCGCTAGTAAATATAATTAAATTAAATAGCGCTTTCTGAAATAAAGTTTGCTTTAGAGTGATTTTACTTCATCTGTGAAATAGTTAGTAGAATAGTACGCACTATTGGACTATAATTCCATTGTTTCCTTTTGTTTAATTTGGACTATCACACACTATTAAATTGTTAGATAGTGTTTCACAGATGAAGTAAAATCACTCTAGTGATTCACGAAAACATTATGCGAATCATCTTTACGGATAAGAATGGCATTCTATATACACATGAAAAGTTGGAAATTTTAGAAAACACTAGATATAATAAAGTAGGTTGCTGAATTTAAATATTATTTTGTGATGTTTATAATATAATTCGCAGACCGGCGCTAGCGCTGCAATTAGGATAAACAAATCGCTAAGCCTTCCGGAAGCAGAAAATCACTGAATTCTGATAAGCGTTTAACTCTTTTATTCAAGGGAAAGACATTTTCATTCAAGGAAATATTGTGTATTTGCGACAACACTTTGAAAAAACAATGAAGCCGATAAAAACTAATACATGGCAAAATCAAAGCAGTTATTAGGAACTAGAAAAATTTCACTTCGATTTAGTCTTACAATCACGGGGTGGTGGAGGGGGGGGGGGGGTCATGATGCGTCACGCAATATTTATTTTTAAAATGTTTAAACAATTTATAGCACTCGTCACCACGGTTTTGAAAATTATAAAAACAGAATCTCCTAAATGCGATAACATGTATTATTTTTTTCATTACCTGGAAATTTGGGGTTTCCAAAAATTTATTGCAAATCCGGGCAGGAGAGGGGGATCTCTCGGCTTGGAAATCCAGGGGGCACGGAGGGGGGGGGGGGGGGTGGGGGGGCTAGTGGGCCAGGAAATCCTACGATAATCTAAGTAATAACAGGCGCAGTTAGCTACATGCAGTCACAGACTGCCTATTTTTATATTTTGTGCCACTGGGCTTGTTGATAGCTTATTACAATTATAGCGGAGCTCTCGCGGGCCGAAGGCCTGAACCTATGCCCGTCATTTTTCATGGTCATGGCTAGCGGAATGTTTCGCGGGCGGCGTCTGTAACATGCGTGTTCGTGCGAGCGTCCGTACAAGCTTTGTTTTACGCGCGGCTACATGGCCAATGTCACGTCAGCTCGGTAAACACTTTGCAGCTGTGTTTAGCGGAGAAAACCCTTCCAAATTAAGTCGTTATTTCATTGCATTTTTTCGCTGTTTGCTACACAAGACAGGGATACAAATTAAAGGATACTCAGAAGCCGCTATGGTGGAAAAAGAAGAGCTTTCAAGGATAAAATCTTGCTTCGTGGAACTTCATACGTTTTAATCAATGCAGGAGCAATGCGGGGGAGATGTTTCTCACTGAAGAAGCGGAGATGTAAAGAATTTCTTAAAGGTAAAACAAATTACATTTTTCGATGGGAATTCATGTTGATATCAATCTGTGATTGACTTTTTTTTGTGTCTTGTTAGTTTTGGAGAATTGTTTATAAAACGTGCACAAATTCAGTCGTTTCATGATTTCTTTTATCGAAGACAGCTCGGCCTCGATGCGCTGGGTTCGTGGTTTGCTTTTAAACATAAAGTTATGGAGATTTCAATAAAAGTTTTCGAAAGAAGATTGTTTTATCCATTTTTATGTGTTTGTTCATTCATTACATTGGTTGAAAAGCGATTTTATGTAAACAAAACAAGACCTGGATTTTATAGCGGAGCTCTCGCGGGCCGAAGGCCCGCTGCGGAGCCCCATACTCATAGAACCTATGCCCGTCGTTTTTCATGGTTATGGCTGGCGGAATGTTTCGCGGGCGGTGTCGGTTCGTGTGCCGCCGTTGGGCAGGGCTAGCTCGCGGGCGAGTATGACGTCGCAAAACATGCGCATATGACGCCACACAACATCCGGGATCTTAGCAATTTTGAAATCAAAGTGAGGCTTTGTTTTTCGCGGGGCTGCACGGCCGAATGCCACGTTATCTCGGTAAACACTTTGATCTTTTTCTGTGTTTAGTGGAGAAAACCAGTTCAAATTACAGTCGTTATTTCCCTGCATTTTTTCACGGTTTGCTACTCAAGACAGGGATATTATTTATGGGATACTCTGACGCCGCTATAGTGGAAAAAGAAGAGCTTTCAGAGATAAAATCTTGCTTCGAGGAACTTCTTACGTTTTAATCAATGCGAGGAGATGTTTGTCAGTTCGGATTTCAGAACTGAAGAAGCGGAGATGTAAAGAATTTCTTAAAGGTAAAACAAATTACATTTTTCGATGGGAATTTATGTTGATATCGATCTGTGATTGACTTGTTCTTGTTAGTTTTGGAGAGTTGTTTATAAAGCGTTCTGAAATTCAGTCGTTTCATGATTTCTTTCACTGAAGACTACAGCTCGGCCTCGATGCGCTATTAGTGGTTCGCGTTTTGCTTTTTCTTATGGAGATTTGAATAAAATTTTTCGAAAGAAGATTGTGTTGTTTATTTTTATGCGTTTGTTTATTCATTACATAGGTTGAAAAGCGATTTTATGTAAATGAAACAAGACTTGGACTTTATAGTTCTAACTTCACTCGCGTGGCCTTATGCAAATATGTTTGTGTATTTTTTTTGCAATTTTGATTTCCAAGTCAGTTTCTCGGGCAATTTTTGATAAGCAACAGGTGTATTTTATTCGGAAAGTAGTCATACTAGTTATTCTAGACGGAGAAAAAATTGTTTTTGTGAACTTTTGTACGGTCTAAATGTACTGTGCAGACAGTCACGTAATTCTGTTTGTGAGAATTACTAAAATTGAAAAATATCCCGGTCGTCAATCTTATTCTTGTGCTTCCGACCTTTCTATATATATACCTATATATATATATATATATATATATATATATATATATATATATATATATATATATATATATATATATATATATATATATATATATATATAAGTCACGTAAGCAAATGTAAGGGGTGTTGGGGGAGGGGATGGTTAATGCATTGTATCCCCTTTTGGAAAAGTACTTGTTTGGTAACTTCAGGAATGTGGTCATTCGTTCGCTCAGGTTTTTCATCCAGTGAGGACGTTTGATTTGAACTCCGAAACGATAGGAATTATTCTATTCTTTCTTGCAAAATATCCTTGTGCACGGTAGCTAAATCAACAAAACTATGACGTCTTTCCCATACTATTGCATAATCAAACCGTAATAGCAATGAATCAAAATAGAACAAACGCAATTTTGCTCTGCCATATCGCTCATATTAACACACAAACTTTCCCGTCCCATTTAACTTTTTTAGAACGTCTCCATTCGTAAAAATACACCGTGAAATTCTCAAACTGCGTTTGCCAAAAGAAAAAAAAACGCAAAGCAGCTTTAATGGCTTTACGACAAATGATTGAAACTGATAGGTAACGTGAGATATCGAAACTTAAGAAGAACTTAATACCTTTGCGGTAACGTAATGTGAGATATGACAAGTTCATGACAAGCTCTGACATCCCGATACCCAAGGGAAATTAACAATAGGTCCGGGGGTGCTCCCCAAAAATAGCTTCTATAAAGAAGAAACAACTAACCCCCCCGGACAAAAGTCCACAAAAATTTGTTAACACCTTTTGTGCCCATATTCTAGTGACTCCTATATCTCGTTTTGCGCGCATGCGCTTTAACGAGATAAAAACCATGATATACTTTATACCCAAAAATCCAAAATTAGCCGCGAGCAAAGCAAGGAGTACAGTAGAGTATCTGTAGGTATACAGCTTTGAGGAAATGCCACATATGCCCCTTTCGCATGGATAACAGAACTTGAACTTGCACCTTCCTTGTGCACACTGCTCTCATCTTCCAGAAGAGTGCTGAAGTTAACAGCTTTTTCTTTTGGTGGTGAAGTTTGGTAAACATTTAATGGCAGTGTTCCAGGTTTGTCTTTCGTTGAAAAATTTTGAGTTGTGTTCTGTCGCACACTCCTGCCATTGATCGATGCCCATTGTCGAAGCTCTGCCAGCTGCTTCTGTGCTAAGCAACCCTTACGAGGCTTTGGCAGCATTGCCAATTCAGAAAACTTGACGGTAACATCTTTCATAGATGGCTGCAGGTAGTAGGTGGCATTAGGGTTGGTGAAATAGTGAAAAGGAATATCTGTAACCTTCAGAAGTTCAGAATTTTTCAGAGCTGTATACTTTATACCAAAATTCAGAAAAAGTGTAATACTTAATAACCAATTTTACACCTAAAAATACTGTATACCTGATATTAAAAACCCTGATATACCGTATACCCCAAAACCCTGGCCGACCCTGCGAAATCATAAACATGCTAGCCAAAAATTTCCACTTTGGCTTTGACGGTGAAATTGGAAATTGGCAGGAATTGAAACAAAGCGTAGACGACCACCGCCGCGTCCGCAATCTGAACGTTACGATCCACAATCTATTATTTATAGTCCGGTTCACATTGCACATTAAACGTTTCATATCTCAAAGTCCCGCTTCCACCATACACATTCTAGAGTATCTCACATTCCATGATCCATAATCTGCAGTAGTCCGCTCCTGAATACAATTTTTTTACTCTGATGGGCTTGGTACCTAGCAGGAAACGTTCCGTTTTGCAATGTCGTTTATAGGTGTTTCTGTTGTTCTTTAGTTGCAGAAGTCTTGAAATCACCACTACACGTCGTGAGACTACTAAAACATAGGCATTATATTGTGAAGAGTCGGCGACAAACAAAACCCTGTTTAAAGCGTTAACTCGAGCTTCTTTGGGGACTACATAACGAATGAGGAGGCAATTTTTTCTTGGGAGCATGCGTGCGGGTATCGAAGCTATGAGTGGAAGGGAAAGTGCCAGCCAGGCAGGGTACACAGTAACCACTGACTGCCTTTTGCTGATAGGACTGGGTGGCCCGCCCAACACACAACGCTGATTTGCCTACTACATCACGCTTTTTTTGTACGCATAATAACGCTCCTTTGTCTAATATATCAGATTCGTCTGACAGCACGTGATTTGATACCACACAAACATTGCTGCACAACATGCAATATAATTTTCACACAAAAGTGACAAAACTAATGGCACAAATAGAAAGATAGCAGCTGATAATGTACTCAATTTGAGCAAAAATATAATAAATGTAATAATCATGACAAAAGTCACATAAATACGACAATTACGTGTATCTTCACTTTGACGAGAGTCACTTGTGCAATCCAACATGGCGTCCATATTGTCGTTTCCTAGTGTTTGATCACGCTGCATCATGTCTTTTTCAGCACCTGAAAAGTTCTTAAATGTTCTTTTGTCGTCTGCGCCTGTGGTAACAGTCTGTCCACATTTTCTGATCATTGATAACTCATGTGATTTCTGATTTGATTCTGGTAAGATCTTTGCTAAATAATTTGATTCCTTTGCTACTTTGAGTTCGCTGAACGACCCGTTTCGAAACGTACGCTCATTAACTATGCCATCTTTTAAAGTGGATCTACCGCGAACGGTGTGTTGGTCGGTATGTTTGAGCGTAGAAAAGATGACACCATTTGCTGGCACATTTGACATACCTTCCCCTTTCAACATCGTGGAAAGAAAATTTTCGAGTAAACAAGCACGTCGATGCGATGCTCGTCCCTAGTTTCCACGGTCTCCGCCAGGAACGCCTAGGACCATGACCCCCAATTTGGCGACCGATGAAAAAAAAAAAAAAAAACGGCCTGCATTTTAAGACTGTCGCTCCTACGGAAGCTCGAGTAATAAAAATAACTCATATTTCAACATAATCTGCCTCAAGTTGTATGCTGTGTATAAAAACAACGTCAGGGGCGGATCTAGGGGGGTGCAGGGGGTCCGCACCTCCCCCCCCCCCCTGAGATGACCTGCATCTTTCTAATATATCTAGTATTCTGCAAAGAAAAGAAAAGAAATACGTGGTTTATTTATTCCTTAGAAGTGCACCCCCTCCTAAGAAAAATCCTGGATCCGCCCCTGAGCCGATATCATCGGCCTTCAGATTAGCTGTTTGTCTTTGCAGACTTGCACTTGGAGATTACTTGTACACAATATCGGAGTTGGTTGGTCTTGGTCGTTTGACCGTAGGTGTTATCGTCAGGGAGGTAACAGATGCAATCGTCAACAATCTCTGGGAAGAGCATGTGTCAAGACACTTCCCGGAAAATGAACAGCAGTTGAAAGAAAAAAAATATTGGATATGGAGGAGCGATGGTAGTTTCCCTATTGTTGGGCTGCCATAGATGGCTGTCACATTCCTCTGAAATGTTCTGATGGTGGCTTGGCAGCTTGTTAGGAGCTGATAATTTCAAGAATTTATATTCAATCGTTTTAATGGCTATAGTCGATGCCAAGTACAGGTTTATTTGGGAAAGCTGAGGCTTCCCTGAAAACTCCCACGACTCTATTATTTTTCAGTCAACTCAGTTGCGGATGGACATGACTTAAGGACATATAATTCCACCTATTGGCCAAGACCTTGAAGGAGTCACAGTACTACCACTAATTTTGGTTGACTCTGCCTTTCCATTTAAATCTTGGCTGATGAAACCATTTACAAATGCTGTGTTGACCCCAGAACAGAGTAACTTTAATTATAGGCTCAGTAGAGCAAGAATGGTAACAGAAGGTGCGTATGGGCAGTTGAAGGGGATGTGGAGAGTTCTGATGAGGAAATGTGAGAGCCCACCCGGTAAAGTGCGAATGACCACCCTGGCATGCATGGTACTCCACAACATTTGTATTGACCGAGGAGAAACTTTATCAAGAAACATTGATTTAACTGTTGATCCAGTATCAAACAACTTGAGGGGTAGAGATGTCATACGCAAGCTACTCAAAATGAAGAACTGTCAGAGGGTTCGCGATAACTCTCCTCAGGCAACTCAAATTCGGAATGCACTTATGCTGAAGCTATGGAGAGGAAATGAAGGGCTTGAAGTATAGACAAAAGGCAAGTAAAAATAGCATGAAGAAACTAGATTATCAGTTAAACCCTGACAAATTATCTTTCCGTAAATCCTCTATTAACCCCCTCGGTGGGCTTAGTGTTTTCAAGCGAATTTGAGGGGGGGGGGGAGGCTTAATAGGGAGTGGGGTTTTAATAGAGAGGGGGCTTATTATAATTGAGCGAAATGCCAGCAGTTCACCACTCATTGATTACAGTGATTATGATTAATTTCAGTACAAGTACCAGTTATATTTCCCCCAAAGTTCGCGAGTAATGTGCATGTGAATTTGTGCCCGGATTGGAACGGTACAAATGTACCGGTAATACAGTCTGTCGTTCATTGTTTTGGTTGTGAAAGAAAAGGGGGGAGGGAGAGGCTTATTTGAGACAGGGGGCTTAATAGAGGATTTACGGTAAATTAGAAATGGCCACATATTTTAAGACGTTTAGTTCAGGGTCAAGTAAATAATCCATGTTTTGTTCCAGGATATAGACCTTATGCATAAATATCTCCCCCACCCTTTTGGTTTTTGAAAACTGTACACAACCTTAAAAGTTTGCTAAAATGCCACATACATAGTTGTGCATTTCTTTAATATGTTGTCATATTTGTGTATGTAAATCTGATTGCTAGAGTTATAGGCTGTTCCGATTTCTCTATTCTTACAAACTGAAGGCTGGAGTCATTTAATAATATAGACAGACTCTCAGAATGTTACTGCATCAAGAGGGTTGCTTAAAATATTTGCAAGCTTAATTAAGGTACACGAGATTTAGATTAACAGTACACATGAATTGGGAGTAAAGGAAAAAAAAAACATTTTTAGACTTTTTCTGGGAGAGCACGCCCAAGGAATATAATTTTTATTCAAAATTTTCTTGTTTTCAGGCACCAAAAAGATGTATTGAACTTTCATAACCAGTGTCTACAATGCATGCCCTTCAAAATGAGTTGGTCAAAGTCTCTGTAAAACAATCTGGTTTTCATTTCATGTTGTTTTTATGTGGGTTTTGTTTTAGATGAGAGATGAGTTGATGAGAAGATAAATGATGGAAAAATTATCGAATGAGCTACAAAGAATCATTGCCAAAATGTTCGACAGCAAAAGTATGATCCAAAATGTGAAATTAACAAGTAATTGCAATATGTTTTTGCCACCTGAACTTCAGACAAAGAAAATGGATACATATAGCTGATTATTATCAAAACAACTACGGTAAACAGTAAAACATCTCCAGATACATGGTGCCCAGAGTTGTATTCATAAACCAATGAGTAATGTTTGATAACAATAACTATGGGAATAAGTTGTGCTCCTTAGGCATGTACAAATTTTCAAAACTAGTTATTAAAACGTAGAGTGTTCAATTGAACACAAAATATTTTTGTCGATGTTACTATTAAATGACATTGCAATTCAAACGATGTAACTATAACAACAGATTAAAAAGTTCTATTGTGCTTGAAACGATAAAGTAGTTAATTTGGTCAAGTTATTTCAAGGGGAAAATTTGGAGCAATAACATGTGGTCCTTTCAAAATGATGCCACTTTCATAATTACAAAGAAAGATAAACTGGGCCATCATTTGAATCACTGGATGAAGAGCCAGTGCTGAATGGAAGACTTTGACTACACTACGCAACAAGACACGTAAACATGTGTTAGATACAAGGGCATGTAGGTTTGCCTGCCCAACATTTATTCACTAATTCATCTACAATTTCGACATGTTACAGCCTTTTCTAACATCAACTGTAATGAATATTATGTGAACTGAGTCATTAACCGAACGTTAATATCACTCATAAATAATCATGCATACGACACCGGATACGAAAACCCAAAAACCATAGACATGGCAAAACGGGAACATATACCCCCACCACTGCAATGCCGCCAACTCTGGTGGCAGAGGTGAAACTAAACAAAGTTAAGTTACGCGAAGCTGACCTAGAACTGATTTAAATCCTTAACGGTCAGCCTATTAATACACTCTACTCGCAAAGCATCTACGCTCGACCCAACCTTCCGCTCTGTGCCGGCAAAATATTCATTTCTGTCAGTTTCACGTGCCATAAATTGCATAACTTCTGGATGCTGGCCTTGATGCTGGCGTAGGGGGAAAAGGTTGAAATGTGTACCCCCGATATCCATGTTGCGTGGGGAAATCTTGTGCATAATAAGTCGGAGCCGTGGGTTCTGTATATTGCTGCTGATAATCATGATTATCATTTGGTTGGGCATGATGCATGGTGGGCATAGGATTTGGCATTGTGGGTTGTGGGTTTGTAGTGGACATCATAATTTGCATTAGCTTAAGTTCATGATCCCGCGACTTCTCCATTTCATCCTTTACCAACTTAATAAGGTCTTTTGTTGAATCCTTCTCAATTGCACGTCTCATCAATTTAACTGCTTCTGTCACAGAATCGTCTTTGATCTTTCGTTTTCATTTTCGTACTGGGACAAAGAGCTTATCTCTTTTTCCCTCAAATGCTTCTTCTCCTTTTTCGTTATTGTCTGCTTCTGAACAGCCATCAGCGTCAGACTCAGACCTTGCCCTGGAAATAGAAGATGGCTCCACTGCCTGATCTGGTAGACAAGAGTCCCTTGTTTTGACAATGGCATAGAGCTGGTTGAACCAGGCACCCTCGCGTTTCCCGAAATTTGTTACTCGTTCGTTTTAGAAAGTTTTAGTTGGATTACCCAAACTAAATTTTGGCTGTTGTTTGCATACCACATAAAGATTCTTTAGACCCTATATCGTGGTCTTCTTTGTTGTCTAGAAGACTTTTTAAGAGGTTTTCGTTTTTGCCTGCTGTTCCGATATTTCATTTTGGAACTTTCCTATGTGATAGAACGTGGCGTGTTCCATTTAGGCTAGATAGGAACACATTTTGATAATAAGTAGGAACAAATTGTTCATGTGGAACTAAAGGGGAACCTTTTGTTCCGAATTTTCACCTGCGGGTGGAATGTATTGTTCTTAAATGGGCGGCTTAGGAACAGGTGTTCCTGACATTTTTGTTCCTCTTTTGACAACCTGTTCCTTTTCACTCTATTAGGGCACTGATTATTCCTATTAATGATTACCTTTTTACTGGAGCTGTTCCTTTTTGTGGGAATGTGGAACATTTCTTCCTAATTACCTGTTCCGATTTACGTCAAGTAGTTCCGATTTAGATAAAGTAGTTCCGATTTACGTAAAGTATTTCCTATTATTCCATCTTAAAGGAAGGGTGCTTTTGAATATAAGTTATTGCGGGAATAACGTTTGTGACACATGTCTTGTCACGTGCACTTGGCAAAAATGTTAGTTAAGTGCGTATTGTCACGAAAAATCCTGAAAAAGCACAATTTTAAGTATCTCCCCACTGTAAATTTTTATAATGGTGATAACAGCGAGCAAGCAGGGGCAATTTGTGGCAAGCATGGGCACACACAAGCAAGTAAGAGCAATCATAGGCAGGCATGAGCAAGGTTGGGCAAGAAGGGGCAAGGTATGGCAAGCATGGGCACGCATAGTGTTACAGACGCAAAACCGAAGCTCCGAAATAAAGAACGTGTCTGCAACAAACGGTGACTCAGGCGACATTCACAACAACTGTAGTAACAGGAACACAAAATTTATAACAACAATGTGCTACAAAACTACAGCTATAAACTAATAAAGTTCATTGTAAAGTTCAGTTCGCTTATCTGCCTGGATCCAAAAGGTCTTCAAGGTCCAAGAGCCAAGAAACGGAGCGAAGAAAAACTTCAACGATCGAGCGAACCCAAATCTTTTACACACTCAGCAAAACTAAAACTGAAAACCATGTGCTTAATTCCCACATTTTCCATATATGGGCAATGAAATGATTACATAACATATACGCGTGACTTGAACAACAACACGGGAGCGTGACCTTCATAACACTCCCCCCCCCCCCCCCCCCCCTTAAAGGAAAAGAAAGTTTTGGCAACAACAACCTTCTTTTAGTGTTCAGATAAACTGTTCTTATTAATGTCTATATTACACTCTGGAAAGACAGTCAGCGATAACATTGTCCTTTCCCTTGATGTGCTGAACGACCAGGTCATACTCCTGTAACAACAAACTCCACCTAAGCAATCTTTGGTTCTTATTCTTCATCTTGTGAAGAAAGACAAGAGGATTGTGATCACTAAAGGCAATAACTGGCTGTTTTGGAGAACTTACATAAACTTCAAAATGTTGCAAAGCTAGAATTAAAGCTAAACATTCTTTTTCGACAGTGGAGTAATTTCTTTGACATTTGCTAAACTTCTTAGAGAAGTAACAGATAGGATGTTCCACTCCTTCCTTGTCTTCTTGCATCAGCACAGCACCAGCAGCAAAATCGCTTGCATCAACTGCTAACTTGAACTGAGAGTCAAAGTTTGTTGCTGACAAGGCTGGAGCACTCTTAATAATAGCCTTTAACTTGTTGAATGCCATTTCACTCTTGTCATTCCATGAAAACTTGACTTTCTTACTTAACAGGTGCGTCAGCGGTTCAGCAACAGCAGAGAAGTTTTGACAAAACTTGCGGTAGTAACCGGCCATACCAAGAAAACGCATTAGTTGCTTCCTGGTCTCTGGTCTAGGAAAGTCAGAAATTGCTCTGATCTTTGCATCAATAGGCTTGACTTGGCCTTGACCAACAACATGACCTATAAGTAGGTCACACGTGCACATGCAAACTCACTTTTGGCAAGGTTGATTGTGAGCATGGCTTTGCTCAGTCTTTCGAAGAAACTGCGGATAATTCTCAAATGCTCATCCCACGTGTCACTGAAAATAATGACATCATCGATGTATGCTTCACAACCATCAAGGCCGGCAATGATACTATTTATAACGCGCTGAAAGGTGGCTGGAGAATTCTTCATTCCAAATGGGGTAACTTTGTATTGAAACAGAACATCAGGGCTAACAAAAGCTGATATTTCTTTAGCGCGGTCAGTCAGGGGAACCTGCCAAAACCTCTTCAGTAAGTCAAACTTGGTGACATATTTCGCATGCCCAACTCTATCGATACAGTCGTCGACTCGAGGAAATGGGTATGAGTCTGACTTTGCTACATTGTTCACCTTTCTGTAATCAGTACACAGTCTGTAGGTTCCATCAGGTTTTGGAACAAGGAGACATGGGGAACTCCTATTGCTCTTGCTGGGCTCAATGAAGTTATTCTCTAACAGGTACTGAATTTCTTCATGTAGATACTTTTGTTTTGTGGGATTCAGCCTATAAGGGTGTTGTTTCACTGGAGTGGCTTCGCCAACATAAACGTCATGGTAGATCTTGTCAGTTCTGTTAGGAATGTCTGGAAATAAATTTTCAGATTCATGCAGTAGTTGCTCTATTTCCTGGCGTTGGGACTGTGAAAGATGAGACAGCTTTGAATCCAGATTTTGCAACACCTCTGAATTCTTGAGTTTGGCTATACCAGGCAGTTTAGCGTTTTCCTTAAAGTTATCTACAATCTCATCAGAATCTGTTATGGCTATGTTTGCACTTACAGGGTGTACAGTTACACTACTGTTCCTATTTACATACTCTTTCAGCATATTTATGTGGCAAAGTTGTTTTTGTTTACGCCTGTCAGGAGTTATCAAAACATAGTTAAGACCACTTAATTGCTTTTCCACTACATAGGGACCAAAATTTCTAGCTTGAAGTGGACCTCCAGGGACTGGAAGTAGAGCAAGAACTTTCTGACCAGACTCAAATTCACGTTCCACAGCGTTTTGATCATACCTAGCCTTCATTGATTTCTGAGCTGAAACTAGATTTGCTGTAGCTAATTCACAAGCCCTTGTTAGCTTAGTGCGAAAATCTGAAACATACCGTAAAAGATTTAAAGATTCTATATTATCAGAAAGGAACTTTTCCTTAAGAAGCTTAAGAGCCCCCCCCCCCCCCCCCCCTACGGTGTGTCCGAAAACCAACTCAAACGGACTATAGCCAAAAGACTCCTGAACAGACTCTCTAACCGCAAATAACAGTAAGTGAATACCCTCGTCCCAGTCCTTTTCCGTGTCAAAACAGTAAGTGCGAATCATGTTCTTGTATGTCTGGTGGAACCTTTCTAGCGAGCCCTGACTCTCAGGATGGTAAGCAGAAGATCTGTACTGCTCAATCCCCAGTTAATTCATCACCTGCTGAAAAATACCAGACATGAAGTTGGAACATTGATCAGACTGGATGGACTTCGGAAGACCAAATACCGAGAAAAATTTGCTCAAAGCTTTAACAATGGTCTTGGCTTTTATATCCCTCAGGGGTATGGCTTCAGGGAATCTGGTTGATGCACACATTATGGTCAACAGGTACTGGTTTCCAGACCTCGTCTTGGGTAGAGGGCCGACACAATCAATTATTCTGCTGAACGGCTCTTCGAAGGCTGGGATTGGCTGAAGTGGAGCTTTTGGTATTGCCTGATTAGGTTTTCCCACAACCTGGCAGATATGACACGATTTATAAAATTCACCCACGTCTTTCTTCTGATTAGGCCAATAAAAATGATTTAATATCTTCTGATATGTCTTGTTCACTCCAAGATGTCCAGCAAGAGGTGCCTCATGGGCTGTGCTAAGTATTTCCATTCGGTAAGCTTTGGGAATCACAACCTGATACTTGACAGTCCACTCATCCTCGGCGGGAACATCAAGTGGTCTCCACTTTCGCATCAACACATCATTTTTAACAAAGTAACAAACAGGATTTTTAGAAATTTCACTTTCGTCAACAGCCCTTTGAAAGAGACAGGATATTTCTGGGTCTTTACGTTGTTCTGAATAAGACTTCCTTTAGTTAAACTTCCTCCAGAGGGTTCGAATCCCTCATGGACTTTAAAAGCTTGGCTGAGGAATGTCTCAGATAAGTCAAACTCAGTACTAGTGTTTTCTTTAAGAGCCTCTTTTCTACTCATGGCTCGAGTAACAGCACATGAAGGGTATAATCCCTGTTGCTCATTTTCTGTAGGATCAGGAGCTAATGATCAGGAGCTAATGAGCTAATAACTACTCTATCCCCTGCAATGTCATTGCCAAGAAGGAGGTGTACCCCCTCGAAGGATAAAGAAGATCTAATGCCCAGGGTAACTGGTCCTGAAGCTACACTTGAAGACAAATAAACATTACGAAGAGGAACAGGTGTATAATCTGATGAATCTACCCCCTTTATAAGGACATTTGCACCAACAGAAGACTCTTCAGAAAATGGCAAAGTACCTGCTAGTAAAAGGGATTGTGAGGCCCCAGTATCCCTTAAAATTTTAATAGGGGTAGCATTAGACAAATCGCTTGTCAACGAAACAAAACCATTATGAATGAATGGTTCAAAAGTCTCCATAACAGTTTCAGAATGGGAATTCAAATTTTGGTTTACAATTTTGGAGTCTGAAAAGGATTTTACCTCATGAAGTGTGTCACCCAAACTGTCACATCTTTGAGGTATAGTTTGCTTAGAAGTAATAAAACCAATGGGCTTGGCTTCATTTTGAGCCTGCTATTTTCTTTTTAATTTGAAGCAATCTGACAATAAGTGACCACCCTTTTTACAGTAATTACAAACAGCAGAATTAAAAGGTTTGTTTGTCACTTCTGATTTAGACCCCTGTGTAGGTGGAATGAATTTAGGACTTAAAAGTGTTTCTTCATCAAGATTCTGTTTTCGTGGATCTTGCTTACGAAGGTTTCTTGATAGACCAGTCGAACGCCAACCATTTTGACGACCGGAAGAAAAGGACTGGCGGGGTTTACTAACAAATGAAATGTTATGAGTCAAAGAGTAATCATCGGCAAGACGAGCAGCATCATCGAGAGTTTCTACCTGATGCTCGTCAATAAAAGTTCGAACATCACTGTGAATGCACCCCTTAAACTCCTCAATTAAGATTAGTTGCTTCAACTTGTTAAAATCACTTTCAATCTTCTGTGAAGAACACCAGCGATCAAATAACTGCTCTTTTGTCCTAGCAAACTCTACGTAGGTTTGTTTACTTTCTTTCTCACAATTACGAAACCTTTGTCTGTATGCCTCTGGCACTTATTCATAACCCTTAAGAATAAGCTGTTTGACAGAATCGTAATCTGAAGCTGGTTGCACTGATAACTGAGTATAAATTACTCGAGCCTTCCAGGTTATGACGCTCTGCAATAACATGGTCCAATAAGGTCTGGGCCATTTTAGATTCTCTGCTACTTTCTCAAAATGTAGAAAATACTTATCAACCTCGACGTCTTGAAAAGGTGGGACCAGCCTAATATGTTAAGTTATAACAAAATGAGGACTTGAACTGGTCCCAGAATGACTTGATCCTAATTTCTCTTCTAATTCCAACTTCTTCAGCTCCAAATCGTGATCTAATCTTTGCTTTTCTAACCGAAATTCTCTTTCTTTCTCCCTTTCTAATCGATCTCTTTCTTTTTCTTGTAATTCTCGTTCTCTAAGTTCCTGTTCTTTTTGCATTTCTAATTTCTTAAGTTCTAACTGGAGTTCTAATTTTCTCAATTCTACATCAGGCATTAAGCGAGATTCCAATACAGATATGTCGAAAAGTTTTAAACTAACCAAGTGTTTCAAAACAATTTCCTGAATTTGATCATTCCTCCTTGACTTTTTAACCTCTAAGTCTAAATGTTTACCCAGAGTAATAAGTTCATCCTTCACTAAACTATCGAAACCCTCCTGACTAGGCGAATGCATAAATTTCTCTGGATCAAATTTCTGTGACATGTTGTTTCTGAATGTCGCTGGATTCACCAAGCTAATAACAAAAACGACCAAAAGTACGAAGAACGTCCGAAAAACGTACGACAAGTAAAGCCGGAGAGGCCCCCAATTGTTACAGACGCAAAACGACATGCGACAAGCGACATGTACTTACAGTGCCCAGTTTCTCGATGCGCGGCATAATAATTTGCATATACAGAACTAGTCGGCTGTAATCGGTCAACCGATTAAGCTTTGTGAATACTCTTGTCTCTTCGCAGATCGAACTGCTGTCAATCAAACGGTTGCCAAATAGCGAGTGCGATGCGCGGGTCACTCGCTCGTACTTCATCGCGCATTTTTACTCCACCTTTCAACTATTCCCTATTCAAATCTATTCAAAGCAATTTATCGAAGAGTTTATGAGAAAATTAAGACATAGACTGTCCAGTGTATCAAAAACATCTGAAATAGTTTCATGCAGACTAAATGGTCTTGAAAGCAGCGCGAGGCGCGAGTTGAGATGAGCGCGAAGGGTCAGTTACGCGCCAGAGGAACGCGCGAAATCACATAAAATTTTCCCCCACAAAAACAAAAACGGCGAGTGAAGGCAGCGAGCTTCATGCGCGAATCAAAGGAGCATGAAGAGCAAGTCACACGCGACTAGAGGAGCGCAAAACGTTATGAGTTGCGCTTAAGCAATAAGGAAATTCGCAAAAATAACCGTCCTGTCTATTGAGTTTTTGTCTCTGTGAAACGAGCAATTGACTCAATTTAAGGAAGGCCACTTTTTATCTTTGTCTTCGTGTGCAGTATTTCAATCTAGCTGTTTTGTGAAAGCAGTTTCATGAAGAAAGACATTTGACGCGCCGAGAAAAGAAGCGCGGTGTGTCAATGACTCGCGCTGACCCGGACAGCGCATTGGGTTATCGTGACAGACTTAGGCATTCCCCTTCAGTATTGCTCGTAGTTTAAAATGTTTGAAAAGTTCTGTGAAATAGTCTCAGGCTGTTTTGAAAGACCTTTACAACGCGCCCGCCCCAAGCCGGCCCACGACAACAACTACTCCTGTGGGAAATAACATTCTTTTGTTTGCGAAAATAATTATTCAAATTTGGATCCGTTTTGATCGATCAAGCATAAATTTGCAGAGAAAGCTAAAATGCCAAGCAGATGTTTTAGAAATTCGCGTTTTGACAGTACTTGCACTTATTGTAACCCCTGGAAAATTTGCACGAGGCTTTCTGAACAGTCAAGTTAACATAACCCTATGATACAACAAGATTCGAGCAATTATTTAAAGAGATATTACACCTCAAAGTGCGCAAAAACCCATTTCCTCATACAAACAAGAT
Source organism: Cladopsammia gracilis (assembly GCA_022457155.1). Classification (NCBI taxonomy): domain Eukaryota; kingdom Metazoa; phylum Cnidaria; class Anthozoa; order Scleractinia; family Dendrophylliidae; genus Cladopsammia; species Cladopsammia gracilis. Next base: position 805,747 of record JAJGOT010000185.1, on the reverse strand, counting down.
GCCGAAATAGCGAACTTTCATGTCAAATTTGACAGATGTTGTAGAAGTGCAAAACAACAGACAACCACCCACACGGTTTAATTGATCTTTCTTCTATATAAGCCGTATGATACATATAGTTTATCAAAAGTAGTTTATGAGTAAAACAAGCGCAAAGTATACCCACTAGACGTTTTCAGGCCATTTTCTCTATTGTCGGAAGAACGCTTAGCTAATTAGCTTTCAAATTTAGCGCCGACAGCTCATTAAAAGTCCCGGATGTGTCGCTGCATTGTGGCCGATGCGAAATAAAGAACGTGTCTGCAACAAACGGTGACTCAGGCGACATTCACAACAACTGTAGTAACCGGAACACAAAATTTAACGACAATGCGCTACAAAACTACAGCTATAAACTAATAAAGTTCATTATAAAGTTCAGTTCGCTTATCTGCCTGGATCCAAAAGGTCTTCAAGGACCAAGAGCCAAGAAACGGAGCGAAACGAAGTGAAGCGAAGCGAAGAAAAACTTCAACGATCGAGCGAACCCAAGTCTTTTACACACTCAGCAAAACTAAAACTGAAAACCAAGTGTTTAATTCCCACATTTTCCATATATGGGCAATGAAATGATTACATAACATATACGCGTGACTTGAACAACAACACGGGAGCGTGACCTTCATAGGCAAACATGGGCAAGCATGAGCAGGCGTGAGCAGCATGGGCAAGTAGGGGCAAGTTGTGAAAAGTTTGAACACGCATGATGACTTCATTGTTCACAGTTGATTCAAACAAACGTGCGCGCTACTCAAACGTTAATCTACTTGAAACATGAGACAGTAAGAAGAGTAAGGCTGACTGGTCCAATTTTGATGGCGCATTGCCCAAACCAAAACGGCGTCACTTGGAAAAAGACGAAACAGATCGTTTGTATTACTGCCCAATACAAGTTTGTGAACGCGAAGGATTTCAACGTCAACGTGGCTGCAGGAAACATGTGTATAACAAGCACAGATGGTTCTTCTATTTTGACGAAAAACCCGATCTGAAAGAAGCGAAAAGCTCGATGCAAGTGCAAAAGAACTTACCGATAACAGACAAAGAAGACCACGCATCGCGTGTAACCGCAAAACAAGCCGTCAGAGCATTTAAAATTCCTTCGTTTTCAGTCTCCGGCCAAATTGGCGAAACATTCACAAATTGGTTGACTGGAAGTGGCGGTGGTTACAAGAAAGATCGTCCAGCTCAACAGATTGTGAATAGATGCTTTAAATTTCTCAAGTTTGCTGCGAAGACGATGTACCTGAAAACAGAAACTAATAATACTCTTAAACGTTCACACATCTTAAGCTCACGTAATGATCAAGATAATCAGAAAAACTGAAATTACATAGAAAAAGTTTCTGATTGAGCTACTTTTGACTGGGAAAATAGTCCAGAATGGAATTGCACAGTTTCTTTCCTGCGTTTCCCTTCTTGGAAGCAGACTTTCTTCTCCTGGACTTTACAAACACATTTTGCACTTATAATGCTACATTTTCCCAAAAATACTGGGCTTAAATAACATAACGCTGCGCTCTTTATCGTTTTGCTGTTGAGTTGTCTGCATGGATAACGAGCCCGCTGCATCTTCAAAGACAATAATTGTAAACGTTGAAACGTGTTCTTTTTTTTATAGAGAGGAGACTTGTGAAAATCTCCTAGAATAATTATACCACAAAAAAATGAACGTTTCTTAATAAGTGATTATGGCACACTATCAGTTCCCAAAAGATTTTTCTCGCCACGTGCTCGGTCAATATTTTAAGAAGGCCTCGGAGCTCGGGCATTATCCCTTACGTAAGCAATAAACTCGATAACGAAGCCAAAATGACAATAAAAACGTTTGAATGCAATTTGTGAAATGGTGTATTCCAATCTTGGACGAAGGCCCGAAGTACATTGTATTAAAAATAAATATCGCCTTGGATAGAATAATTAAATCGACAAAAACAGAAAGAAAGAAAGAAGGAAAGAAAGAAAGAAAGGCAGAAGGACAGAAAGGAGCGATTTTAGAATACCCGGCCACTAATTTGCATATCCCTAAACGTTTGGAAGAGCGAGGCATCTGAAAACAAAAGAAACCACTCATATTCAATGACATGCAAATAAGTGGCCGGGTATTCCACGGTTTAGCCGAAAGAAATTCATGAAAAACGCTATCAGTATAACCTCATGGATGATAGTTACGATATCTTTAAAACGAGTTGATTAAATATAGTTATATTTTAGATATATTTTTTCGTTCGTTTTTTTTCGTTTAATGACCCATTGTGACACACTATCAGTCCACAAAAGAGCTTTTTGAGTGATTTTTCTAGTAGACGACTTTTCTCGTCATTTTACTGCCATTAATTTATTGCCGCTATTATTGACAGTCATCAACAGATCATCAACTAACCTAGCAATCAACAGCTATTTTACACCAGACAATAAACTCGATAACGAAGCCAACACAACAATAAAAACGTTTGAGTGGAATTTGGGAATTGGTGTATTCCAACCTTGTGCAAAAGCCCGAATTATTAACAATTGATATCAACTTAGAATCGAATAATTTAGTCGACAAAAAGATAAGAAACGGATTGATGAAAAACGCTGAATAAAAATCATACAAGATAGTTACGATATCTTTAAAAGACATTGGGTAAAAAGATTTGTATTTTTGATATCTTTATACGGTTTTGTTGTGTCGTGGTATGGAAACCTTAACCCTAGCACTTTAGCTCCCAGTAGTGACTATTAACAGCTATTTGCTCTTAACAATATTTACCCAATTCTCACAACGGATCTTAAAAAAATAGTCTCCTGATAGGATACGTGCTTACTGTTAATAAATACTAAACCGAGGTTAGGGTTAGGATTGGCGAAATATTGAGACTAATACGTCACTCTGAGTATAATCATTATTTTCTCGAGATATAGTTGGTAATGTCGAAACATACTGTATTTCATCAATATGACCCAAATATATAGACCTAACATTTTGTACTGCCGGATCAATAGCTTGAATTGGTAATTTCTGAGAACTGCTCATTAGATTCTACAAAATGAATATTGAAAGGCCCATGTTCACCCAATCTGCTTTGCGCGCTTGTGTTTTTGTTTTGAAACGGTTCAATTGTTCAATGTAGCGTTATGATTGGCTGGCACGCCGATTTTTTGATTTTCCGTCTTTGCGAAAATCAGCCCGGGCGCGCAAAGCAGATTGGGTAAACATGGGTCTTTAAATTAAACTAATCTGCCACAGCTTACTCTGTACTCTTTACTCTGTAGGATTCTGTAGCTGAAAATATTCCGGGAAAATGAAGACCGCAAAGAAATATTCCTTTGGAATAGCCGTTACCACGGACTACAAAACCTGGTAGCAGCTCTCATTTCTGTATAAAACAAGAGGTTACCGGTAGCCTATACTCATGCACTTGCGTAAGAAAGTTTTACGGTTTATTTTAAACGGGTCACGCACCCCTCCCCCGTCGACGAATTTTGCATGACACACATTGCACCATCACACAAGACATGTTGATTGAAGCTACCAATTTTTCTGTACTTGCTTTGAATATTTAATTTATTGATTTCTGGTCAAACCCACACTAGTCTAATACTTCCCAAACCGTGAATTATTTATATTTCATTGGGTTATTCCAGAAATAATCCACCCCTCCCCCCCAACCGACGGACGGCAAGATTGTTTGACCCCTCCCCCTCCGCCCGGATTTCCTGGCCCGCTAGACCCCCCCCCCCCCCTTCCCCCCCTATTTTCAAGCCCCAGAGACCCCGCCTTCTGCCCAGATTTCCAATAAATTTTTGGAAGTTTTAAATTTATCTGAGGTAATGAAAAAATACATGTGATCGGATTCAAGGGTTCTGCCTTTATAATGTCAAAACTGTGAAACATTTTAATAAAAATAAATATTGCGTGACGCATCATGAACCCCCCCGTTTGATTTCATATATCCGCATATATGCAAATTTCGGGTGAAATGTAATTCGATCGTGCGCTGTTAATCCAAAATATTTGTTCTAAAGGTCAAAACGTTTTAATGAAACTTTTATTTCCTTGAATGAAAATGTCTTTCCCTTGAATAAAAGAGTTAAACGCTTATCAGAATTCAGTGATTTTCTGCTTCCGGAAGGCTTGGCGATTTATTTATCCTAATTGCCGCGCGGGCGAATTCATCACAAAATAATACTTAAATTCAGCAACCTGCTTTATTATATCTAGTGTTTTCTAAAATTTCCGACTTTTCCTGTGTATATAGAATGCCATTCTTATCCGTAAAGATGATTCGCATAATGTTTTCGCGAATCAAAAAATCTTGAAAGCAAACTTTATTTTAGAAAGCGCCATCGGCCATCTAACTTAATTATATTTACTAGCGTGATTATTGGCTTCACGAAGAAAACATTCGAACAAGTTTAATCGCAATTTGCCTTTACACAGGAAAAAGGACGAATTCTCTCAGTTGAACGTTTTATTCAAATATCTATTAGTTTAGTCTCAAGAGCAAAATGCGTTAAATTATCGCATCGAGGAAGCCGTGTCAGCAACGCAAGCAAATTTTAGCACATGTCGAAAAACAAACAGTGACAACAGTCTATGAAATGTTTCTGACAAAGTAAATGGACATTCAAAAATGTTATTTTCTTTACCGTAGTTTTCCAGGAATGCTTGAAAATTCTTAGTAATGTCTGCCGCTTCGTGCTTCGAGTATGAATTCTGTAGGAAGACATGTCTCGCTTTGTGATCCTCACAGGACGATTCCATCGCTTTCAGCTCTCTAACCGCCACTTCAAAGGCATACAAATCGTCTCAAGGACTCTTTCTTTCCATTTCGAAGTCTTCAAAGGCATGTTTACATTTTGGTAATGGAAAATGAACTTCTGAAAAATTGAAGTGTAGAGTACAGAAGAGGCCATATTTGTTTGAATCTGATAGTCTTCTCTGAGTGACAAACCGATTCTCTCTAGTCCCCCGTAAAACCCAGACATGTGCTCAGTAGACGAATTCTGATTGGTTCAACCTTCCCGAAGCCTTTTATAACAATAGGAGGCTAAACTAACTTTCTAGGGGAGGCAGGGGTGAGTTCGCGTACACTAAAATATTCGTGCATAAATTGCATGCAAAATCGTGACACAAAAAATAAAAATAATGAAAACAAGAAAAACGGAGCCGAAACCTTACCTCATGCCGCTTCGCGCATAAGTAATAACAAGAAAAACGAAGCCGGAACCTTACCTCATGCGCGCTATGCGCATGATAATAAGGGACTCCCGAGACAGAAATTGTATTATTAAAGATCGAACCTTGTGACCCCAAATCTCTGTCACGAAATCACGCAACAGATTAAACAGTACTAAGCTTTTCTCTTCGCTTTAACAAATGACTCTTGCATTTAGGTAAAACGAAAAAGGCCCAACAATAGAAATAAAACGTACTTTCGCCGGCTGCGATAAAAATGTACTTTACATCGCTTTATCTAGAATTCTAATGTGTAAGAGTGGATCAAATTTCGAGACTTTCAAGGTTTATTTACACATGCCACGCTAATTAAATTTATTCAAGTGCGATGAAACCGCGAGGCGCGATGAATGTATGTGCTTTTCGTTGTCTGAAATTTGCTTGAAAATAGCATCGAATCCAACACAACGGTTTTTGCATTAAGTTTACACCGACTCTTTTAACCGAGGACCAGTTTTCAACGGCAATCGTGGCGTACACTATCAACGATCGTCTATCATTGGTCACCTAGCGGATAATTTATATTACATCAGGGTTATCAGGAAAGTAGAATATTCATGTCAAATTCCTACAGACTGTTAGCTGGCTTTTCTGTGGCCATGAAACTCAAAAATGAAAAAAAAATCAAACATTTGGGCTTGATTCGAGGTCGGCTCGTGGCTCATGGTTGACTCGGGCTCGCATTTGGCTCGTGAAACGACATAACTCACGACATATTGATTGTGAAAGTGGCTATTTTTCAATCCGAATGTTCATATTTAACGAAATCCTAACAATTCATCACTTTAGAAGATATATATCTTTCCAAAAATAGTATTTTAATCATAAAAAGCGACTTGGAGAAAACTCTAGAAAACCTCCAGCCGTTTCGGTATGCCGTTGGTCTTACTTCGTGCTTCGGCAAGTCTTGCTTACACTTACGGACCTACACAGACGACGACATAGTGCTATAAGCCAGTAAGCACAAAAAACATAGATGGAAAAAATTTCATAGGAAAATGTTAATTTTGATCTTGGGATAGAAAAATTAAGTTTCATTCAGGTTTTAGAACAAAAGTCAAACAGAAGAAAGCTAAATGGTGCCCTATGTTTTCCACTGAAGGTTTTTCCTAATAACGGCAGAAAGGACGGACTTCGCGGATTTCGCGGAAATTTCTGTTAAAATCCATAAATAGATTATATATAAATATAATTATATAATATACTTACAGTTTTAATGAGAAGAATGAAATTAAATCTAAGAATTTCCGCGAAATCCGCGAAATCCGTCCTTTCCTTCAGTCGAATGCCTAGCAGCACTAGAAGTTTCCACTGAAGGTTTTTCCTAATAACGGCGGAAAAGACGGATTTCGCGGATTTCGCGGAAATTCTTAAATTTAATTTAATTATTCTCATTAAAAGTGTAAGTATATTATATAATTATATTTTTATATAATCTATTTATAGATTTGTATTGGTAATACAATGGTTTCTAAGGGTATTTGGGAAAAATACCTCGAGTAATACACCACTTTCATAATGGCGGCCGATTTATTTATTCTTTTATATGTATGTTAATTAGCCTAACTGGCCTTGTTTTTATCTCGTTAATGCGCATGCGCAAAACGAGATATAGGTATCATGCAGTACAAAAAAAAGGACAAAACTTGTTAACAAAGGTTTCTTTGTTAACTTTGTGGACTTTTGTCCCGGGGGGGGGGGGGGTAGTTCTTTATACAAGCTATATTAGGTTTTCAAGAAGGGCGTCGCATACCGCCACCAAAATTTTTGGGGAGTACCCCCGGACCTATTATTAATTTACGGCCAGGGTATTAGGATGTCATGAATTTGTCATATCTCACTTATACGTCACCGCATGGAAACGTTCAAACTTGCAAACAGTCGCCATTTTGAATTTGGCAAGACCGGGTCAATTTTGCGCTGGTAAAAGCGCCGATATTGGACATTTTCACGTGCTTAAGTGTTTGTATTACTTTTTTTTAAACCCCTTTGAAATCTATTCAAGTGGTTTGAAGGCATGGAAGCACAAGAGCAGAGTGTTAAAGAGAGGTATTGTAAATTTCTTATTTCTCATCGATCGTGTTATATTGTGAGGCGAGAAAATCAGAGGTTTTTCGATTTGCAGTAAGGTTATATTGTTTGAGCTAGCAGTGACTGAAATCATGTCGCCAAAATATTTCTATCTTTGCATTTTATAGCAATGTTCTTGTTCTATGATTCGGACAGCAACAAACACAAATCGTGGTTGCTTTGCAAAACACAAGGTGTGATTTGCTCGGAGCAGTGGAAGGTACGGTACGTAATTCACGCGCATCTATCTCCAATGTTAGGAAATGTGTATCTTAGTTCAAAGCTCGTTTAGTCATTTCGGTAATTACGCGTTTGTTGCCACAATCACATGCGCATCTATCTCCAATATTAGAAAATGTGTATCCTAGTTCAAAGCTCGTTCAGTAATTTCGGTAGTAACGGGCTTGTTGCCACAACCAAATGAATGGTTTCCACTTGAATGAAACCTTCGATTATTCTATGTTTACAATAACAATTCGAGTTATCGAAATTGCACCGTATTGATTTAACAATTTCAAACCAAACTGCTTTTTTGCCTTTTCTCTTTATTATAAGATGAAATTGAATTTTTTTGGTAGAAACTTGACGAGTACACTCGTGTTGATAACTGCTATTAAGATATTTTAAGTTAGTGTTTATTTCTATCCTTATACGTATGTTTCACAAATGAATTTGGGTGGATGAAATATAAATCTCATACCGTACTTACCTTGAAATATATTTTGGGGTATTTTGCTATTATATGGACTAAAGATTCTGTGTAATACACATGTTTACTGTTGTTGACATCCATGGTACAAAATTTAATTTATTTAGCAGACACCTCTCCCAATATACAACCTGGATCCAGAGGTCCGTTCTCTGAATATCACAAGTGAAATTAACCGCATAAACGGTTAGAAAAAGCTCGCGAGACGGATTTCTGGTCACTCGAATACACAACCTCATTTCCATGCAAGAATCCAATACAGAATCTGTATTAGGTCGCTGATTGGTAACTCCTACTCATTTCCAGACTCTGCCGGGAGTTAATGATGTAACAGCAACTTTGATTGGCTAGACAAAAGCATGTACATTTCACCACAGGTGCATGAAAAACCGGTTTCCCAAAGTGAAGCCACGCAAACAACAATGGCAGACGTAGACAGAGATTGTGGCTTTTTGCGATCTTTTAGGTTGCTGTAAAAGGTGACAGGCCTAGCACAAATGTTGCTCATCGCTAAAAGCATTTTAGCCCAGCTTTAGAACAGGCCTACCCCAAGTACGTGCCTGAGCGATTTTTCCTTTTCGATCAAAATAAAGATATAACAGTGTGTAAGATCAGTTAATTTGACAGTCCGTGATTTTTAATGTGAGCGCAAGTCTGCAGTTAGCATAACTTGCGAGATTGTGTTCTTGATCACGGCTAAACGAGTCTATAAAGATCCAAGTCTTATGCCATAGTCACGGTCTACAGCTGTATATTGGAATAGTGGCATCTTGCAATTGTTGTTAGCTCCTCAGAGTTTATTCTGCGTTTAATTAAGTTGATGTGTTTTTCGGAACTACTTTTACCTCCATTGTCAGGTGTATGGCCTTATTGCATCCGGTTTGAAATATTTGAATCTACAGCATGATAGCTGTTTTGTAATTTTTACGAATGCAAGTGGTTACTATTGTATACTCTTTAAGCAAGACTCAAGACGTTGCAAACGCGACAAAATTTGCAAAAATTTTCACCGGTAGCCATTTCATTCAAAGTGGAATACAAAAGTCGTTGTCGCAGGTTCGCCGCTCAAACTCTCCGGTTTTCACTAAAAAAAAAAAACCCTCTGGCACCCAGGGTACCCAATATAAAGACAGCGGATAAAATTATGGAAATATAGTTTAGAGTTTGTTAATAAAAGCTTGGTGAATAACATTTGTGCTAAATTCAATTTTTAAAAGAAATATTATTTGTTGCAGGATTTCATACAAACACTAGACAATCGAATGATCAAAAACCTGTGTGTGAGAAGTCTTCAGCACGGGGTGCGTAGTATGGACTACATTCATGGGTTACTCATTATGGAAGACAATGACAGCGATGATGATGATGAAAGTGGTGATCAGGATACCCAGGTTGTCCCTGAAACTGATCTACCAAACATTGGTAGGAGCAGCAGCCCTGAGCCCCCAGTTCCTGAGTGTCACTCCCATTCTGAAACACCAGTTCCATGGTGCAAGTGCAATGTTTGTGTCATTATGCCACAGGAAGTAGAAAACAAATGCTGTGGCCAGAGGAGATGCGTAACAAGGTTTATCAGATTTAAAAACTGTGTTTTATAGAACCAGATGTTCTGCAACTCTGTATAAGAAATCGAGCAGATATTCGTAATGACAGAGATGACAATAATACAAAGGCCTTTAGGAAGGCAGCCTATCGTCAATTTATCTTGGACTGATATGGATGGCCACTTGGGGGAGGGAAATAGAAACAAGTGCCCATCATGCATTGTCAAGACTATATGAAAGCATTATCTTTTACACACTGGGGTGTATATGGGTTACAGGCCTGAATAAGAGTATTTGCCACTAACAAGGCCTGATGGGTGTGAAAGTCACCTACTTACTTGTGAATGATTTGACCAATCTTGGGTGACAATCATGTTTGTAATTGAATTTGAACCCATTTAGACCAAAAAACCCTACTGCGCATGCGTACTGGTTGAAAAATCCAAAGTGTCCCAACCATGTTGTCCCACATGGAAGAGAACTTGTGTCCCTATAAAGCGATCTCAGAATTCTGGGTTAAGGTAAGCAAATACACGACTATAGTCGTTTTTGCAATGGCGGGGCCCGCCTTGAACTGGATGGGCCCCCCTTACTTTGATGAATAAATCATGAGATACTCCATTTTGAATACTTTACTCAATTCCACCATTTTGAATATTTCATAAGTTCCGCCATTTTGAATATTTGTCTCAATTTCGCCATTTTGAATAAACAATGACATCCGCCATTTTGAATTAGGGTTATTAGGACATGCGCAGCTGTAATTCTTAGGGTTAATATGCTAATAGGGTTAGGGTTATTAGGACATGCGCAGCTGTAATTCTTAGGGTTAATATGCTAATAGGGTTAGGTTTATTAGGACATGCGCAGCTGTAATTCTTAGGGTTAATATGCTAATAGGGTTATTAGGAAATGCGCAGCTGTAATTCTTAGGGTTTATATGCTAATGACTTAGGGTTATAGGCCTATTGTTCTCTCCTGCTCTCTGATTGGTTGAAATTTTTCCCGCGAAGATGGTAGGATAGTAGCGCATACCACTACTGCTGCTTTGCTAAATTTTTGATATTTTTAGCTTTTGATACAAGCGTACGGCCCCCACTTTGAAAATATTAATAACAACGAAAATAATTACTACTAGCGTGGCGTAATAGAGCGATGAATTAACTGTGTTTGCAACAATTGGTTCCGAGTTAACGACGCCGACAATCTTACGATCTGAGCCTTGTTCACTTTTGAGCTGCGTTGTCGTTGTTTGTGCTGCCACATTCTGCGTCATTAAACGAGACAAAGCATTCGCGTTCGTGTGTTGTCGGCCGGGCTTATATTCTGTGGTAAACTAAAACTCTAGCAGATCCATAATCCATCGTGCCAGGCGACCTTTAGGCTCCATACTGTGTAGCCACGTGAGGGCTTTGCAATCAGTGACCAATTTGAACGGTCGGCCGAGTAAATAAACTCTAAAGTGCCGCGCTGCGTAAACAATGGCATATGCTTCTTTCTCCGTCGTGGAATAATTGCGTTCCCTAGCGCTTAAGGATTGACTAGCAAAAGCTATCGGGCTTTCGATACCACTGTCGTCTAGATGCGAACGTACGGCGCCAACTCCGACATCCGAGGCATCTGTCTGTACGATAAATTCTCTATCGAACCGAGGGTACTTCAAAACAGGTGCGGAACTAATAAGAGGGTCTTCAGCGTCTGGAAAGCCTGCTCGCACTCACTGGTCCAGTTGAAAGAGCGATCTGGTTTTGTCAAGTCGGTCAGGGGGGCAGCCACAGTTGCAAAACCAGGGACTAATCTCCTGTAATATCCGCTAGTCCGAGAAAACTCCTAGCATCCTTAACTGATTTGGGCGGCGACAAGTTCTGAACAGCCTCCACTTTCGCTGTATCTGGGGAAACGCCTTTTGCCGAGATCGCGTGTCCTAAGTATTTAACTTTTGGCGCTGCAAATGCGCATTTAGAAATTTTCACGCGCAAGTTGTGCTCTTGAAAACGAGATAGCACCTCAGTCAAGCGCTCGCAATGTTGGTCTAAATCCTTAGAGTGAGTAATGACGTCATCGAGATAACAAAGGCATGTGACCAAATTTAGACCTGACAAAACTATTTCAATCATGCGCTGGAATGAAGATGGAGCTGAATTCAATCCAAATGGCATTCTAGTGAATTGGAACAGACCGGCTTGAGTGGCGAAAGCAGTCTTGGGCTTGTCGTCTGGTTTCATGGGAACTTGCCAGTAACCACTGCGCAGGTCAAGTGTGGTAAACAGTTTCATGCGCAGTTGGGACTCAGCTGAGCGAGCTACCCTCCCCTCCACTATGATTTCCGAGTGGGGTGGTATTACTGTGGTTTCTGTTAGGGTAACTGCAACCTTAGATTGTAAGAGCACATTGGAAGTATTACTTGATTGTTCGACATCGTCAGTACCCCGGACAACCCCTGACAAGTGTGACCCAGGGGTAGAGGGTTGGGAGAAAATAGGAGATGACCCATGAGGACCTTGTACAAAATACGAATAATGCCCGTTGTGTTCCTCAGCCCCCAATGTTAACCCGTTGGCGACAATGAAATCCTACCCTAGCACGCATTTGTGATGAATATTGCTTGACACCAAAAAATCACCCTCATCAAACGGTTTCCGCTTTGGAGACTTAATTCTACGAAACTTAACACTACAATTTATCTTACATTTAATATTAAGTGGGTCACTCGTAATTGAAACATAACGCCCGGGATCCACTTTGGTAGTTTTGACGTTATTAAAATCTAAAATAGCATGAATCTTGTCATTAATAAATGATTTGACAGAACCCGTAGCGATTAAGGCCAGTACATAACCCCTTCCATACAAGTTTCTACAAGAGGATGGGTCGGAAGAAAACTAAAAAGCATTACAACTTTTCTGAGCGGGGTGACCTATTGACCCTGCATAGGCCCCCGCCGGCCGTTTAAAGGCCTGTTGAAACAGTTTCTGGCCACGTGACCAAAACATAGACAATTGAAGCATTGAACGCTATTACTACGACTGCTGTAATGTTCAGTACCTCGATAATTGTTATAATTACAGTTTCTGGCCAAATGCCCTCCTTGTCCACATCGATAGCAAGTGGGTCGGCTTGACGGTCCGCGTGCTGGAGGTCGCTTCGCAAGCTCATCCTTGAGGGATTGTTGTTCCAGCTGCAAGGCTTTAACGGCGGCCACAAGGGTGGAGATTTCTGTCTCTGGTGCTGGCGCAAGTTGATCCGTGCTATTGCTCGATTGCGCGAAATCGTTGCGCAAACGCAACCATGGCGTCCAACGTTGGGGTAGCGTCCTGTTCCAGGAGTTTTAGGCGAGTTCTCGCTGGCAATCCACGCATGAACTGACGTTCCAGCAGAGCTGTTTGGCCATCACCTGGGAGCGAAGGATTCGCTTTCTGGAGAAGTTGTGTTAATTCCCATAGGAACACTGCTGGATCCTCCCCAGGTCGTAATGTCCTTTTCTCGAACTCGGCGAAAAATCTCTCCCGATCTACCTTGGGGCAGAGAGATTCTGTCAGATGGCGGGTAAGTCCGTCGTAAGATTGTTTTTGTTCATCACGGAGTGCGGAGTAGTAAGTGGCCGCTCTACCACGAAGAAACGCTGGCAGCTTACGCAATTTGTCCGTCTCTGACCAACCATTGGCGAGAGCACATGTATCGAACTGGCGAAGCCACAATACAATGTCGCCACTCTCGAACTTTTCTGGATGGATGGAACTTGAACTGGTCGAACTGTGTGAAGTCGATGCCACTGAAGGGGTACTATCGGTATCAACTGTATCGCTAGGCATTTTCTACGTTTCGTGTTCGTTTGCACCGCTGCCACCAAAATGCGTAACGTGCTATTGAAACAGTACTCAACTCGTTCAGATTCAAGACAACTTTATTGTAACAAATCATTCTCATTTATACTTTACATCTTACGCAACGCTATCTTACGCAATGCTATCTACCTAAAATAAATGATACAAATACGGTGTTTTTCTTTACGCAATAGAGCTGTAGATAAATGCATAATATTTAGCCAATTACAGGTTATTACACACTGAAGGCCTCTAAGTAAAAGTTATCTTACACACAGAAGGTTTTGCAAACGAATTTGAGTATTTTTTGGTCAGCAAGAGCGGGAAATTTCCGAAATTTGGTCATATTTTGAAATTATATACCGAAACCAATCAGCATGAAGGTAGTTCCAGTTTTTTTATCATTGTACTCGATATTTCCGTGCATTTGCTCTTAATAGCTTAACGTTAAAATATCAAAACAAACTTACACAATCTCCAACGCTGATAGATGAGAGAATATGTCTTGTGGAAAATGACTGATATCATTCCGGTGTATATCCCTAGTAAGAGATAAATAACATGTTTCAAGTTGATAAAGAGTAAGCATGGTAAATGAGTCATTCATTAATAATTATTAAGTGAAATTAAGTTGAAAAGTGAGATTTTTCCAGGAAAAATTGTCTGCTTGGCACTTGATTGGACTGCCATTGCTCTAGGACTATTGTCCTTTTCCGAATGAGTATAGACGAACTTATCAAATCACTCTCCATCCTTCAAACTACTGTATCGTAAAACCTAGTACCGTCATGTTTCTACGAAGACAGCTACATGTAAAAGCTTTAATTTCATTTTTTATGGAAAACTATTGGGCAGCACTAGTGAACTTATATTTATATCCATCTCGCCTAACTATCGCAGACTTTATCAAGTATTTTTCAAATAAATATAAATGCTCCACTGGAAAAAATAAATCGCTCGCAAGAAGACATAGGCTTTCCATAAGGCATAAGAGTTAAAGTGCCTATCACGCGAAAACTATTGTTGAATAAAGCCAAACGCTCGCTCGAATGTCGAAATATTGCAGCGACATACAACGTTTGTTCAATTTGAGCCGTAGATAAAGTAAAATGCTCTCTCAAATGTCGAAATATTGCACGACATTCAACTTTTGTGGGGTCATAAAAACCCTTGTTTGGGCTAGTTGAAGTGAAACTGCTGTAATTTTCGTTGACCACCTTTTCAAAAATTCAGCTACATATTTCAAGCAAACGCTGTGGAATGTTCCAGAATGCGCTGAGTTTGGCCGGAAATGGCTTTTTGGCACTTTTTCCGATGATTGTCGCCGTTCTATCGAGATAATTATTTCAAGAAAACGCTGTGGAATGTTCCAGAAAGCTTTGAGTTTGGCCGGAAATGGCTTTTTGGCACTTTTTTCCGATGATTGTCGCCGTTCTATCGAGATATATACCTGGATTTTTGAAAACGGTATCGCCCTAAGTAAGCGTTTGTGAGTGTACTTGGCCTTGATTTTGTCGTTCAAGAGCTATCTCTAAAACCCCCAATATAAAAGCTAAAGACTGTTGCTAGTCTGTTTTTTCTCTCACCCTCGCTCCCTTTCCCTTTTCTCCCTCCTCTCTGTGATTTTAGGGCTGATCGGGGTCATAAAAACCCTTGTTTGGGCTAGTTGAAGTGAAATTGCTGTAACTTTCGTTCACACCTTTTCAAAAATTCAGCTATATATATATATATTGTTCATACAGTATATATACAGTTCATACAGTTTGAGCACTCTCTAGATTGGGTGGAGAGCCTCATAAGAGGTGTTCACTATTGGCATATTGCTTCGCTGACTGCTTGCAGTTTGAGCACTCTCGTGACTCCACAATGCAATCCAAAAATGTGTAACCGTACATCCTGTGCCCAAGTTCAGGAGTTGCCATAAAGCCATTATGGTAACAACCGGGAGGGCACATTGTATACATAATTATATATATACTTTCCAAATTAGTGTGGGAAGGGAGATATGGACATCTAATTGCCTCATAATCTCCGGCTGAGGCACTTTTTCACTCATAATCTTTGTTGTGAAAATTTCTGTTTTTAATTTAACTGTCTATCTATCTATATATATATATATATATATATATATATATATATATATATATATATATATATATATATATATACCTGGATTTTTGAAAAGATTGTCAACGAAAATTACGGTAATTTCACTACAACTAGCCTAAACAAGGGTTTTTATGAACCCAATCAGCCCGAAAATAACAGTCTTTTTTTTTCTCTTGCCCTCGCTCCCTTTCCCTCTTCCCTCTCTTCTCTGTGATTTTCGGGCTGATTGGGGTCATTAAAACCCTTGTTTGGGCTAGTTGTAGATACTGGACGCTTGCGCTTAAATAAGGATAAATTGTGCAAACAAAAGGGAGAAGCGAACTTTTCACATGTCCTGAAGGTTAATGGCAAACGTTTCGCCATTCGGGCTTCTTCAGTGCTACATGATCAAAAATACTTGGAATAAAAATTCTGAAGCTACAAGTAAAAAAGTAAAAAAACATGAGAATGTAATGGTGTTGTGCAATTGTAAAAGCATAACAAGCTCCCTATTCAGGGCCCCCGAATGATCGCAAGGTCAATGTCGTAACCAGGTCCCCGACTAAGACCCCTAAACAATAGTAGTAATAAATTCCCTGCTCGGGGCACCTGAACGACAAGCCAACGCGAAAATAGCATTTTCCCCGAACAGAGCTCTTGAATGCCACTGAAGACAATTGCAAACAGCAAAGTAATGTAATCGAGTAAAATCTATAAATATATATATATATATGTATATATATATATATATATATATATATATATATATATATATATATATATATATATCTACCTGGATTTTTGAAAACGATATCGCTCCAAGTAAGCGTTTGTGAGCGTTTTTGGCCTTGTTTTTAATATAAAGGTATAAAATATAATAGATTGTTGCTAGTCATTTTTTTCGCTCGCTATTGCTCCCTTTTCCTCTTCTCTCTCTTCTCTGTCATTTTCGGGCTGATCGGGCTCATAAAAACCCTTGTTTGGGCTAGTTGCAGTGAAATTGCGTAAATTTTCATTGAACACGTTTTGAAAAATTCAGGTATATATATATTACAATGAAAAAAGAGACTGAATGATGAAATGCGGCGGGTTATATCTAATTTTATTATTTGAATTGAACTCCGATCTTTTGTTTAGGCCGTGTGGCATCATCAGGGAGCAAAGCTGTGCACTCCAAAACGCTTCCCTAGTTAACAGACGCTCATCAATACTATTTTCGTTATTTGAATGAAAGATTTGTTCCACAATAACGAATTTTAAAGTCAGACATTTCATGTTGATCTTTGTTAAAATGAATGGCAACCTCGCACGTGTTTTTATTCGTGGTCATGGCTGATTTATGGTTGCGAAATCTGACCTTGATCCTACATATTGTAACTTGCATTTGTCACAAGTAATAAGGTAAATAACAATCTTGGATTTACAATTAAAGGCCCATCTGCACTTACCGTGACTCATTGCGGGCGTTCTAGAATTTCTGGGGCCACGAAAATCAATTTTGTGGCGAGAAAGTTTGATTCCTAAAATAATCCGTTTACATCGGGGAATCTGTATCGTCTATTAACTTCAAGATCATTTCTTTCAAATATTTAGTTCATATTCAAGGCAATATTGCATCTTGTTTTTGTATGTTTTCTTTTATTCTTTTATTTTCCATCATTACTGATACGTTTTCTTAGGCCCGGTTCAAACGTCGAACTTTACATGTGCCGAACCTAATACCTATTTAGGTCGACCCAAACTATTAAGTTCGACTGTTGATTCAGACGGTCGAACTTTACATGTGCCGAACCTAATTCGTGGCGAAAAGAAATATCATCCTTACTGCTTATAATAGGGAAATAAACCGAAAAAAGTAAAATTCACCAAGCCTGGAAATTCTTGTTTTGATTTTAGTGTGCTTTGTGTTCTGTTATGGCAAGGAGACAGCTGAGGAGATCGTGATCATGATATTTGGACAAAATAAAGTAACGCCATAAATTTCAAAATACATTACGATTTATTTATGGATATAAAGAAAAGCAACTTTTTAGAAGACCGATTTATTAAAGCTGTCCAGTTTCGGTCTAAAAATCTACAACGTGAATGCTGGTAACCGTCGTTACGCTTCTGTGAGTTCTGTCTGCAAAGGCGCGAAAACCCATGCCAAATAGCCAATCAGAAGCGCGGTTATATTGAAAAATACATTAACATAATTTATGCATTAGGTTCGGCACATGTGAAGTTCGACGTATGAATCGAAGTCGATCTTTTGCCGTTCTATTCGACAAGCTCAGTCGAATAGAACGGCAGAGTCGACCCAAATACAAAAGTGCCGTTCCTAATTGATTCATACGTCGAACTTTACATGTGCCGAACCTAATTATTAGGTTCGGCACATGTAAAGTTCGACGTTTGAACCGGGCCTAAGCATCGCCGCCGAAGGCTAGAGGCCGGCTGTCAAGAAACGAGAACCTTCAGAAGGTCGGTTGTCCGTGGAAAGGAAATAGGTATATTAGATTGTCTACTAGTTAAGATTTATCTTCGAAACTTTTCATTGTAATTTTTTAGTACATTCGTTTTCCAGATACTGTGAATTGACATTTGAATCTTTCCATTTAAAACCGTGACCGTTCGACCGGAACCTGGAGATGTACAACAGAGAAAGCTCAAACTTCTCGGCTCGCTGGCGGAGTCGTTTTTGCCAGCAACTATATGAAATATTCCATGGAAGTTGGAGGAGGTTTTCCCCGTCCTTAGCCGTCGAATTTTTTTCGATGCAAACTTCTTGAAGCCGATAAAACGTCCTCCGCCGGCGGAGCTCATTAATTATGCCCGATGCAAATCAGATACGCCAACAGAACAGCCCACAAAATACAACACTTCTCGGCTCGCTGGAGGTTTCGTTTTAAGCGACATCGACCTTAAACTTTCGGTAAAAATAGCAGGAGGTTTACCGCGTCCCACAACGTTAAAATGTTTTCGATGCGAACTTTCGAAGCAAGGGAAACTGCTTCGGCGACTGGAGTTGCCTTGGGCAAACGCGGATATAGTCAACAACGATGGGAAACAGCTTTTTCTTTTTGTCTTCTTTAACTTTGGGTATGAGTAAATCTTTCCTTGGAGTAAATCTTGCCCAGCATTGGAAACATTTTGAGCTCCCACAGTCACCTGATTTATAATTGGCCCACTCTTGCTGGAATTTTTCCCAAGGGTTCAATTATTTCATCCTTTAGAAGATCCAAGAACATTAAAGACATTCTAGCTGCGCCTAAACGTACCAACCTAGCTGAAGGTAATGACCGAGGATGGTTTAAATGTTATAGAAAATGTGATCTTCGCCGTAATTTCTTCCTGGAAACCGATTTTTTTCAGTATAAAATATCCTATCAAACAAAATGTTAATTGTAAATCCAAGAATGGAATTTACCTTATCACTTGTAACAAACGCAATTTACAATATGTACACAGAAAAAACAAGTGTGTAAAGTTACACTCTGGGTAGTATAAATTTACCTCATTTTCGCGTTATCGTAACACTGATAAAGTGTATTAAGAAAATACACCAAATCAGTGTAAAATAACCGCAGTATGGTGTTAATGAAAGATGCCCCCACACTATGACTAAGTCGGTGTTTCTTTACACTGCAACTGTGTGACAAAACATTGCGGAGATTTTACACAGTTTACATGTACACTGTATTTTCACACTAAATTGTGTACGTTCAACACCAACTTTGTGTAAAATACGAAGTCACTGCATCTTTTCCTACTCTAGATCTACCAGGAGTTTTCCGCCGGTTGTTGTTGTGCATGGCATTGCCTAGACTGCCTAAGGCCTCGATCTACACATACAATGTATACTCTTACGCACTATGAGACATGTGTGATATGTGCGCTATATAAGTCTCTCTCTTTTATTATTATTATTATTATTATTATTATTATTATTATTATTATTTAATTATTATTATTATTATTTATTACTCTTTTGTTTACGCCGAGTCTTGGAGTCAGCTGAAACAAGTCGACTTAAATTTTGATGTTTTTTTTACATGAGCAGTGATGATGCGTAAAAGGTTTTCTACTATATGCCCCGGCAATGAGCAGGAATAGTCAGAACTAGCGAATTTTGGAAGTCCGGATTGCATCCAACCGGTGAACTGGAGAAAGTGTGACTTCTCCAGTATGCATGCGAGCGTAATGTGTGTCAACGTACATGCCTCCCGATTAAAACTTCTGGTGTGACGTTTGTGTTCTCCTTCAGTGTATCATGCAAAGTTTCATAAAAAGAGTTTCACATCTAAAATATCTAAAGTGAATTTTGATGGTCAGACAGCCAGTCCGATGACACTTGGGAAGTTTATCGCTCCTGCACGTCCATGAGTGATTTAAAGTGCCTACAGTTTCTGCGGTCAGCACCTTTTACTACATGTCATGCGCTGTTGACCAGTTGAAAAGAGCGCTCGATTCTTTTGCTTCGTTCAGGTCTTCAGCTCGGCATTGATTTGCTTTGGATTTAACTGTTTAACATCGCTGTATATCTTAGTTTGTGTCATTACGATCAACTTACCTGGTTGGTGTTCCTCATACTGCGACCCTCGACACGTGGTAAGTGACTTCTTTCGTATTTTTGTAATCAAAACAGATGTGCATAAAAGCTAAGCTTATGAGTCTTAATTATCGCGGACAACACGAAAGATCAATAAGCCATGCTTTTTGTTCTGGAATTACTGCCACATCAAATCCATCAGGTGACTGAAAAAGAAATACGTTTCTTGCGTTGTAAATAAAGATGAAACTCGTCCCTGAATGGTTTTCTGGTTTTCGTGCAGAACAGTATGTGTAGCAGTGGAATGGAGTCGATCAAATTACAGTCGGTTAGAAATTTTGATTGTTTACATTGTGTAACGCCGATTTTGTGCCTTTTGAATAAATGCACAAAACGCTCTCTTTCACATTAAAGCTTATTTATAAGAGCCGTTGTCAGTAAGTATCGAGAATCCGGCGACAGTTGAAAAAAATCGAATTTTTTTTATTTGCCCGAAAAGACCCTTATAGTAAACTATTTTCAAAAACGATATTCAAAACTTCCATCGAATTTTTATTTTGGCCAAAAATAGGAAAGTTCGAAATCGGCCTAAACGTGCCCGAAGGCCCTATAAAAATTATGCAAATTAGTACATTTTCAAAACGCTCGTAAACGGAAACGAAAACTTGTCTTCCATTCATTTATTTACAACTTGTTAAACATCCTTCGGACTTGCCTTTGAACTATATTTCATGTCGGTCTAAACTTTTTTTTCTTAATTCACCCGCGTGAAAAATACAATATTTGCTATTCCGTTAAAACACTGAATTTTACCATATTTCAAAAGACCATAACATCGGGGTTATACGAACATCCAGGTAGAAAAAGGACTCGTTTGAACGGGCATTTCTTCTTGTTTATCACATAAAAATATATAGTTTGGCCCGTTAAAAGGAAGCGCGCTAGATTGAAATATATGGAGTACATTTTCACAGATTTCGCCATTTCTTTGTTGCACCGGCCTACGGCAAGTCACGCATTCTATTCAGACAAACGTCAGGTAAAAATCAACGTATCTGGTCTCTACTACTGCTTTTAAACATTATAAATAGTTACATTTGAACTAAAGTAGTTCCCTATCTTAAATTAACTTTGTTTTTACGTGAATTTTTTGTGTTTATTTTATATATATATTTACGCGAGTTCTAAATAAAGGAACAATGGGCGATGAAAGAGCCCTTCTTCTATTTTCATTACATGAAATTTCCTCGGACGATTTTATTGTGCTTTTACATTCCAAACTACCTTACTACCTTTATAGAGCAAAAAAGTATAACTGTTGCTGTAAATAAGCGAGCTTTAAAGAAAACTGCCATTAATATTCCACAGTCACGTACAGTCACCGCACGAATAAGGAATGTCGTACATATGTCATCAGGACGACTACAGCTTGTAAACGAAATGAGTGCTCGCGGTGCTTTTTTTTAGTTCCTTTAAAGAACTTAACCACTTTACCACTATCTTTGTAGACTATCTCTTAAACTACATTTGCTTATCAAGCTTAGCTCTGATATGTGTTTGTTAAGAATGTTAAAAAAAATTAAATTGTACAACAGTCAGGCGCCAGGTTCATTCAATTAGAACACTTAGAAACTGCATCGCCCGACTGAGAAATCGGCACTAAGGCATTTCCTTGCCTATCTTAAGAGAAATGTACTTACTTCATGGTGGTCCATATGTTTGCAGACGATTATAGCGGAGCACTTGCCAGGCCGAAGGCCTGGCTGCGCAGCTCCATACTCAAAGAACCTATGCCGTCATTTTTCATGGTCATGGCTAGCGGAATGTTTCGCGGGCGCGTGTCCGTCCGCCCGCCGTGTTGGAACAACATCCGGGATCTTGAAAGCAAGGCTTTGTTTTTCGCGCGGCCACACAGCCGTGAGCTCGGTAAACACTTTAGTTGTTTTGTTGTGTCTAGCGGAGAATTAAAGTCGTTATTTTCCTGCATTTTTTCGCGGTTTGCTACTCAAGACAGGGATACTAATTAAGGGATACTCAGAAGCCGCTTTAGTGGAAAAAGACGAGCTTTCAGGGATAAAATCTTGCTTCAAGGAACTTCATGTGTTACGTTTTTATGAATGCGGGAGATGTTTGTTTTCTACGGATTTCAGAACCAGAAGCGGAGATTTGAATTTCCAAGCAAGCGAGGAACTTAAAGGTAAAACAGATTACAGTTTTCGATGAGAATTTATATTGATATCAATCTGTGAGTGACTTTTTATTAGTGTTATTGTTAGTTTTGGAGAATTGATTTTAAAACGTGCTTAAATTCAGTTGTATCGATCTCTTGAATTTCATCGAAGAAAGCTTGAACTCGATGAGCTATAATTAAATGGTACGCGTTTTGCTTTTAAACGTAAACTAATGGAGATTTGAATAAATTTTTTCGAAAGAAGATTGTGTTGTCCATTTTTATGTGTTTGTTCATTCATTAGATAGATTGAAAAGCGATTTTATGTAAACAAAACAAGACTTTGATTTTATAGCACAGTTCTATCTTCACTCGCATCGCCTTATGCAAATATGTTTGTGTATTTTTGCAATTTTTGATTTTCAAATCAGTTTCTCGGGCAATTTTTGACAAACATAAACTGTATTTTATTCGGAAACTAGTGGTACTAGTTATTCTAGACAGAGAAAAGTTGTTTTTGTGAACTTTTGTACGGTCTATAAAACTGTACTGTGCAGACGGTCGCGTAATACTGTTTTTGAGAATTGCTAAAATTGAAAACAGCCCGTTCGTCAATCTTAATTCTTGTGCTTCCAACCTTTCACCTTAGTTAAGTTTCACCTTAGTTAAGTTTCACCTTAGTTAGCTTGTTCAAAGTGCGACGCTGTTAGGCTTGGGCTATGTATATATATTATCTGAAGACAACACATCCATCAGGCGAAGCAATACTAAGCTGAAATTTCGTGCGAACCTCTATTTAAATCAGTTTCTACGACTGTCGCGGATTGCTTGTTGTGTGACAAATGAAATGCGATAAACTAGCGCAGGAAAAATACCAGGAAGAGACTATGTCAATATTTGTCGAGTAATGACAGTTTTACGGTATTTTTAATGCAATATATATATATATATATATATATATATATATATATATATATATATTTGATTTTACTCGATGGACTAAAACGAAAATCACGGTATTTTCCTTACTGGCTATTTTGTAGCATATGAATTCCGAAGTCACACAAAATCATCTCTGCACGAATTTTTTATGCACGAGTTCCGTGATGCTTTCACGTCTTTTAGGGCCAGCACTGATTCGAAAGACTCAGCAAATAAAATAAAGCCTTGTCAGACAAACCGGTCAGTGACAACTCCTTAAAAAACCTAAAGATGGGTTTGCTGCAAATACTTTGCGAGAAGTTTCAATTGCAGGGCTCTATTACAGACCGAAGAAAGAAAGCCTCGTATGCAGATGCTCTCGCTGATCTTGTCAAAGGCTGTTCATGTGGCGGCCGCTCTGGATCTGATTAGGCAAATTTAGCAATGAGCAAGTGAGGCATCGACATTGGTGCGCGCACCAGGTTGATAAAGTCGTTCCCTTCCCTAACGCAACCTAAAAATCTCAAAATGCCATCGCGACCTTGTCGATAGGACGTCAGCGCGAACATGCACCGGAGAATGAAATATTTAATCCGTTTCCTGATTATTTCACATCGCATCGGTCTTTGCTAAATCTGTTTATTACTTACTTAGTAAATTAAGCTTTATTGATACAGCTATTTCAATTTAGGTTGTCGGATGAGAGCTTCAAGTGTACGAGACTGCAAGTTACTTTGGGTAGTTGTAAATTGGTCTTAGCTTAAGTTCGCGGTTTTTGCGTTTGTTGGTGCGATGAGTGAGGTGGATGTTAGCACCATAAATGTTTGCCTTCGCTGTATGGACGAGGCATTTTAGTTTGCTGTTGTCAACTTATCGTATTCATAAAAATCACAAAGTACCTTGCGGTCTGGTGAATTATTTATTCATGCCGCGATAAGAAAACAGGAAGCGAAAGGTGGAGAAAGGGAAAAAAAGGCAGCGCGCGGGGAATTCTCATGAGAGAATTGAGAATGTGGGTGTGGCCTTTTATCTCTTCTCATCGTTTCCCGCGGGCTCCCTTTTTATTCATTCTTTATTTGTTTTCGGTTTTTCTTTAATACTAATGAGAGTCTCTGCAACGGGGAGAGAGACTAGTGATTTAATTAATCGAACGAGCAAAACACGCGGGTACGCGTGACAGTTTGCCTACCTACCAGTTTACCTATGCTTGCGCGTTTCACTCTCTCGTTTGTTCCTGAGAGAAAATTGACCTGTACTTTGTACTACCGTGTTTTTAACAGTCATAAATGCATTTGCGAAAGGGTTTTTTTTTCGAAATACTTTTCCAGCGAGTTATAAACCTTTGACATGATTTTACTGACATGTTCCACGCAAAAATTAAGTACACTGATTTCTCTGATATTATTTGTATGATTGTTAGAAATTAAGTTAAATAAAGTTGGCCTGCGAAACAATAATATAGCAGATTCTGTTCAATATGTATGTTTTGTTTTTTAATACTATCTTCACACGGTCTCATCGTTCATGGGTTACATATAAATCTGATGTTGACATTCTATCATTTCATGACATCAAACTTCATTATGGTGGCCAGGAGTTTTATTTCATTCTTTTGACCATATTTTTACATTGGTTTATTTTTTTTTTTTATAAAAAACCTACATTAGATGCGCAAATATTGACGTGGTGGTTTCCCGCGGTATTTTTTTCCGCTGGCTAATGTAACTATTGTATTTCATTTGGCACGCAACATAACATGCACAGTTCCGATCTCACGACATTTTGAGGTCAGGTTTGCTTTGCAAATGATCTGATGTCTTCACATACAATTTGCTTCAAACATCAGGACTGCAAAAAAATAAGAACATTTATCTAATCTAGAAAAGGGAATGATTTGTTATAGTCGGACTGTTAAGTTTATATTTTATTGAGTCCCGGCCGGCTGTTAGTATGAATGTCCCGGCACTACATTATTTATTCAACAATCTCAAAGCAAAGCTTGGCAAGTGTATGTTAACAGGTGGACTGCAAAACCTTGCTATTTAATTCCAGTGAAAGTTTGTAACGACCTATAAAACCAGGCGATAAAAGCAACAATATAGCCACGTACACGGCTCATTTGCAAGGGATAACTTGATAACATAATTGACATAATTATTTAGTACGCAATTCCACTTTCCTGCGGCGACTTTCTAATATTTATGTGACCTATCATTTTTAATTTAAACTCATATTTTTAGCAAAATTCATACTTTATTTGTTCTAACATAATGAGAGTATGATAGCTTTTAAAAGTAGAATTTTGGCGACAGGACAATTTGAAGTTATCAAAACACTAAATCGTCGACAGCTAGAAGAAGGGATCTTTCATCGCCCCTTGTTCATGCAAGTGATTTGTTTATTTAGAACTGGCATAAAACAGACTCCAAAAAACTTAACGTAGAAGAGTCGTTCGGTCTTTAGTAAAATGTTATCTATTTAAATGAATAAAAGCAGTAGAAGAGACCAAGAACGTTGAGTTTACGCAAAAATATTGTGACTTGCAAGATCTTGAAATAAGAATACAACAAAGAAACTGGCAAAATCTGCCGAAAGTGCACGTCATATATTTTCGTCTCGCGCGCTTGATTTTCACGGGCCAAACTAAATATTTTTATATGATAAACAAGAAGAAATGCCCTTTCAAACGAGTCCTTTTTCTACCTGGATATTCGTATAACTACGATGTTATGGTCTTCTGAAATATGGTAAAATAGAGTGTTTTAACGGAATAGCAAATATTGTATTTTTTACGCGGGTGAATATAAGAAAAAAAAGTTTAGACCGACATGAAATATAATACGAAAGCAAGTCCGAAGGACGTTTAACAAGTTGTGAAAAAATGAATGGAAGACAAGTTTTTGGTTTCGTTTACGAGCGTCTTGAAAATGTACTAATTTGCATAATTTTTATCTGTCCTTCGGGCACGTTTAGGCCGATTTCAAACTTTCCTATTTTGGCCAAAATAAAAATTCGCTGGAAGTTTTGAATATCATTTTTGAAAATAGTTTACTATAAGGGTCTTTTCGGGCAAATAATAAAAAATTCGAATTTTTTCCACTGTCGTCGGATTCTCGATAGTTACTGACAACGGCTCATAAGTATTATAAATTAAAGTTAATGTGACAACCATGAAGTTACGGCTTCAGGTTTTAATTATCGGTGATGTGATATGCTACCAAGACAGGACCTGTCAAATCCCAATGCCCAAAGGTCATTCGGGTCCTCGTGCAACATCCGGTTATTTTTATCAGACCAATGGGATTAGGCGCTCACGCAAAATCCAGTACCATGAATATACCATTGTCCATTGTGCCTTTCATTCTGAAACCTTTGTGCTTGTGGTTTTGTTCTACAAGTTCAGCTGTGTTTTACAAGTTCAGCATGGTTTACGAGTCCTACAGTTTTTAGTCCATAGTATTCTTGTTTTCTCCGCGATTTACCAGAGGTTTTGTATTGTTAGACGATCTTTTGGTCCGGAAAACACGCATAATGCCGCCTCGATGCTCTCGTTCACGAACAGCCGCGCAAAGTCTTCGACTCCAAACTGCTGTTTTACAAGCCCTCTCGCTCCCACAGCTCTGCGATATCTGCCAAACTAACGGTCTCTCCGTCAGGGGCAACCGGAAGGTACTTACCAAGCGATTGAAGGACGCAGGTATTGCATTGGAAGGCTCAGACGAGCGTGGCGAACAGAATAATCGGCGGAATAGTCCTTCACTGCCGACGGCGGACCCACCCGCTCCGGAACGGCCTCAAAGTTTTTCAAATGAACAAATGGCCACCATAAAGCGCCTGGTTCAAGAAGCGGTCTCTGATGCGGCGACAGGAATCGCAAATGAAGCTGCGAAAGCTGGGGTAAACGCTATGCGGGCCCAACAGAGCCCACCATTTGCTCCTGCCTACGCCATCTTGCCAACACAACAACAACAACAAGTCCTCGGATCACCGCCTCCCTCGCAGGAAATCCACAAGACATTGCCGGGACCTTTACCGGGTACAAAGGACAGTTCTTTCCAAAATGGTGCGCCCTTCCAGGACATCCAGTCAGCATACGTGAAGGAAATCCAGACCGATCAAAAAATTCTTGAATGATCATGGCTCTTACAAAGCCAACTGCTCGCAAGCCAATCGGTGGAAGAGCTACATGTAAGGAGTTAGCTACGAAAGCAGCCAAAAAAGAGTGCTCTGGCCACCAGTGGGGCGAAGAAACGTTGCCAGACGTCAACAACACAAGGTCTAAGAACAATCTGCTGTCAACGGCGCGGTTGGGCTACTCAACTTATTTAACAGCGTCCAAATCACCCAAATAAAGTATATTATCATCGTAAACGAAGCAGTGGAAACCGTCGCCACGAAGACTGCTCTTGCCGCAGTTCAAACTATGGAGAACTACCAATATTGCCCTCTCTTTCACGATCACAGTGTACTTGGCATAGTTATGTAAAGTGGACTTTGCCGCTTTTTACTAGTTCCAATGTTGAGTGGCATCTGCCCGCTCATTACTTGTACTGTGCTTCTTGAAAGATGGTGATTGTTGATTGGAATTAGGACTGTGGAATTTGTGAGTTTGAGAGAGAGAGAGAGAGAGAGAGAGAGAGAGAGAGAGAGAGAGAGAGAGAGAGAGAGAGAGAGAGAGAGAGAGAGAGAGAGAGAGAGAGAGAGAGAGAGAGAGAGAGAGAGAGAGGTAGATAGAAGGGCACTTTGGCAACCTGAAATGAGGCACTTATGCTGCCATAGGGCACTTTCGTAACCCAGCATAGGGCACTTATGTAACCATAGGGCACTTCCGCCACCATAGGGCACTTTCGTAACCTTCCGTAGGGCACTTATGTAACCATAGGGCATTTTCGTTGCCTAGGTTAGGGCACTTCTGCAACAATACGGCACTTTCGTAACATCCCATAGAACACTTTTGTATCCGTAATTAACTGACTGCAAATTCAAGAGTTAATTGACTTTGTTAAGGTTACCGTATACCTTCGGGGGTGTCTCCAGTTTAATAGCTCTAGCGCCTTAAGGTACTCTGTAACTTTAATGCGAATTGCTTAACACAGACTCCTTGTTAAAACGAGCGCTTTCTATGGTGCCGGCTTTGTCTGTAGTAAAAGGGGCCCAACTGCATTAAAATATCAGCTGAAAAATAAATTCCTTTTCTTAGAACTGAATATAAACCTACAGAACTGGGCGTTTTCAAGTGGTTTGCAACACCCCCTAATCACCACCCCAACTATACCGTTGTTATGACCACTGTCTTTCAGCGTCAGCACAAACTTTCAAGAGATTAGGTTGCACTGCATATTTATTGTGATCATGCTGAAATGAAAGCTCCCGACAGATCGACTGATTAAGTGTGCATGATATCCAGCTCATAAAGTATTAAATGAACAATAATCAGTCACCCTGCCACCCAAATTCGTAGTGATGAAGACATCACAGGCACTGACGATAAATTTTCTTTATTCAAACATTAACGTCTCATGAAGCACCTTCAATAACATTTTACTTAAAACGCTTTCAGGAACTCATTTATAATCCTTTTCACAAAGTCTTTTTTTAACGATTTCATTAATAATAAAAGATTATTTATGGGGCATTGTCACGCAAATTTTGCCGACTCTTTTGCTCATAATACACCAAATAGTTGACAAAGTACCTTTGCTCAAGCATAAAATTGCTTATAGAACACCAAGATACTATCAACTGATATCTTAAAGGAAGAACAAACCATAATCAGTTTTTCTGAGTTTTTTTTTAGCTTTTCAAAGTGATACTAAAAATAGGTGACATGGCCCCTTTAACGTGTCATTTAAGTAGTTTTTAACATATTATTTAAGCTAATTTCAAAAACGTCTTAGAACAATTTCAACAAAATCTCATTTAGAATACTTTCATTTTCCCTGGCTCTTTTCGCTCGTTTGTTTCCACGAAAATTTTGCTGCGCTGTCGTTACGTTCTTTCTGCTCATTTGGGTTTGTAGTTGCGTGAGACTTCGCTATTTTTTCCATGATTTTTTCCCTTTGAATAACTCCACTAATCGGCGGTTGATCGAATTCACGTGCACTGCTGTGTGACAATACTCTTCAGGGGGTTCTATGTTTCATTTCATTGGTTGGTGGCACGACCACGACCACGACTTTAATGAAATGCGAAAACTGTGAAAATCTTTCGAGGCTAAAAACTCGACTGGAGGTTTGTTTTTTTGCGAGAATGGCCTCTGTTCAAATGAATTAATAGGGTATTTTGTCAGATTTTCATGAAACTTGGCCAGTATGTTTGTTGGATATTAATGCATCAAAGTGTGTGGGGCTTTTACGAAATTCCAAATACTTTTCTTGTGGCGCCCCAAAGTGTGACGCGCATAGAAAAATTTCTATTGTCCAACTTCAAAGTGGATTTATAATTACTTGGGAACTAATGAAAATATCGAAATAACCTCACACTCTTTGTTAGGCCACTAACTCTCGAGTGACAGGGACCAGTTTGTTTTGATTTTCGCGCTAACACGGAGGCTAGTAAGTGAAGCAAACACCGTCGATTTCACATTTATGGCTTGCGCACGCTTAACTAAAGAAATAAACGGAAAATAATTGTTATTTTCGGAATCTACAATGTGTTACCTTTGCAGTGATATTTAGTTTTTTTGGCTTTCGTTAACAATGGCGCGCGTACGAAAGATTTTCCGGAAGGCAAACTCGAAGGTTCACAGTAACCTTAAACACTTTAAATACTGAACATCTCCAAAGTACTTTTACTGTCACTTTCTGAACTAATGGAAAATCAATGCATGTGATCATGACACTAATACAAGTTAAATGGATATTGAAGAAATCTTCTATTAAGAACTTTCACTTGAAAAACGGACACGTACGGCCGGACCTTATTACATTCAATTTTCTACACTGATTTCAGATATTTTGGGTTAACCCAACAGAGAAAAGGATTTACATTCTCCTTGAAGTACCACTGTCTTCAAACACGCAGAGCTATGAAAATAATATATATGATCGCCACAGATAACATGTCTTAAATATTTAAGCAACTGGTGCTGTAAGAAATAATTTATACGGAGAACACTGAGGAGAACATGGGATTCAAACAAGTACTGGAACAGCTTTCTCTTTCGAAGTACCGGGACACTCATTTTTTTTAACCCGCTGTACCAAATGTAAATGTTTGAGATGTGCTATATAGTTACCGTTTCTTGGCAGACTCTTCTTATGATTTAAATCCTCAAAAACCGTATGACCTGTATGATAACACACGCTCGTCCAAAAAGCTCGGTAGAAGAACCCGTCAAATATGAATCACGAAGTATCTTCGGGGTCAAAGTACATGTAGCCATTATGACTTTTTTTTGGGGGGGGGGGGGGAGGGGGGGATACTCCGGATTTCAAGTGACGGGGCCCGTGACTGGGATGATCGAATGATTTTTGGGGGGTTGAAATTGTCGATTCCGGGATTTTTTAGGGTAGGAAAATTTGGCAAGTATTTTTTTTTTTGTGTGTGTGGCTTGATTTAAGTAGGGATTTTTTGGGTATTCTAACCAATCTGACGATTTGTGGTAGCGCCCGCGCATCCCGGCCGCGTAGTTCTGCGAATAAACAGACTAAAGTACAACCACACTTGTTTTGTGGTTGCTGTTTTAATATTTAACTCATTACATTGCATTTGTTTCGTAAAACTGGTTATACAATAGTCCGTAAATCCAACAAGGCTTCAATTCATGATTCAATTGATTTCTTATCCATCGTGTTTATCGCCCGACTTTATCGTCACTGGAATTCCCTTTTGCTATAGTGAATTCTTGGTCTCTTTCGCTTGTGACTTGTGGTGTGTTTTGTGGCGTGTGGTGTGTTCTATTTATCCCTAGTTTAATCCTGCTTAAGCTTATTACCATCACAATATCGAACTTAACTGACTACTTCAGATCGCATAAACTTACCACGTAAGATGTTCTTGGGTGTCTCTAGTGTTGTTAGAATGACTACCAGATAAGGAAAATTCAGATGGTATGATGATGAATAAACAAACACAAACATTCAATTTCCAATGTGTTTTTTTTTCGTGTTATATGAGTCATTTAATCCTTTCTGGAATTTTGTAATGCTTGGAAATTTGGCATGGGATTTATTTGAGGTTTATATTTAGTCCAGGGATTTTTTTGGGTTTTATTGGAAGCCCTAGGATTTTGGGGGTTTTGATGTTTGCCCCATTCGATCATCATTCCCGTCACTTGAAATCCGGAGTACCCCCCCCCCCCCGGAACTTTTTGAGTTGACTTGGCGGCACTTTACTAGGTGACGCTAGCAGCAAGCTAGTTTTGCTTTCGTTTAATCTCACATCCTCTTGTATCCATGTTTCTGGCTTACGAGTGTAATCACGATTGTACAACAACTCTCCGTGATCTCCGGCACCATCAGTTCCGTTGCCAAAAAGCTGGTCAGTGGCCAGTAGCCAGTATTCCAGTCAGATTGAGACAACCAGACAGTTGCCTCTATAAATATATTCTGTTTTTGTTTTATTTTTTTTGTTACAATTAAAAGACGAAATAACATAGGATTCTTCTAGAACTCAACCATGCAACACTGGAGTGATAACGTCAGTGCAAATTGAATACAGTCAAACCTATATTACGCGGACACCCTCGGACCCTCGCTAGTGTCCTTTGAATACAGGGTGTCCGCTTGATACATGTTCTGATACATTGCTCAATAATAGTTAATTCTTGACCCACACACACACACACACACACACTGATTTTATTACATTTTAATTAAAAAACCTAATTCGAAAATGTCTGTATCGCGTTGAATTACTTTTTTTACTGGAAAATACGCTATTAGAAGTAGATGGTAATCCCACAATTTAATAAAAACACATAAAAACAATTATAATTCAACACATTGATACACTGCCCAAATATGGTCAAAAAGCTATCGATATACGCTATGTCTACATGACGTATATCCAACGATGGCGGCAAATTTCGCATTTTGACAAGAGAATGCAAAAATGACGGAACGTCTTCGATATTTTTTCTTCAAACTGTGCTTTGCTATCAATGTGTTGAATTATAAAACTACTTCTAGCGCTCAAGTTTGCGTGATATCGCCTAATGTTAGGCGATATCACGCGCGCTTTCGCGCTATAATAGTTAATTGAAATGTCCGCTAAATACAGGTTTCGTGTAACAAAATGGCCTAATTTTTATGTCCCCGTCTACTTAATAGAGGGGTCCGCTGAAGTCACTCAATACAGGTTTGATGATTTACAGTAAATATGGGAAGATAATTTCGGGAACAAGCTAGAAGGTTAATAGAAGGTGTCCGCTTAATATGGGGTCCGTTTAATTCAGGTTTGACTCTATGACAATATTCCACACAGAATTGTGCAATGGACCTTTTCTTCTCTACTGCGCTTCAGCAATAAATTCGGTTTTGCTATGGATTTGAGTTCGACTTGGGATCGAGAGGTCTGAATTCGAGTCACATCAGGCTCCTTGTTCACATTTCGTATCAATGGGAAAGAGACTTATTTTCTTGTACGTCCCTCTCTTCAACTAGAATTATAAACGGGTACTGGCAGCAAAACGTAGGGCAAATCAATCGTCTCAGTCAGTGGAATACATTGGAGAAATATTCCATGTGGGTAGGATGTCCTAACTAGTAAGCATTGTTACCGGCAGGCTCGGCCAACTCAGCCTTATAAACATGCACGCTCCATCTCCTAATTTTTTCCCCAAACGAGTCCTTTAAGTGAAGAGTTTGGGGTACTGACATGACTCGCAGTCTTCGCTGACCCTCCCCCCCCCCCCCCCCCACTCCCCCACCTCACCAACCCTACACCATTAACAATTCCGTAAGACAGTAAGTGAGACAAATCACTACAAGCGATTTTCATGTGTAATGTCATAGCACATATGGTCCATAATCCACTGATGCATTTACACCGAAATTTTTGCTCGTGAAATGAACCAGAAGTGTTGCTCCCAAGTTTGAGTTTCTGCACTTGTCGGTTGCAAAAGTGCCCTGATCAGCCGCCGGAAAATTAAACGCCTCGTAGCATTTAAGAAAAGCCTTCTGTCTGTTGACATATCATGGAATTTAAGCTTATCCATCACTGTATCTTTTAAAATGTTAAGTTTCTCAAGTGGGATTAAAATTCGCGTTTCCTTGTTATTTTCAAACCCAGCCTCCGTATAGGGCACTTTTGTAACACCGCTTGGCAACTAATGTTTAAACTGTAAAAATAATCTTGTTAAAGACTTTTTCATTCTTTTTTCTTTCGTTCATAGAAAAGATTGATTGTTTTTGTACAATTGGATACTTTTTTCTTGCTAAAAAGATCGAAATTTACAAAAATATAAGTTTGAGTGCTGAAAAAGTCAGTATAACGAAATTAGGACGTTTCGAAACCTCGCAAGTCGATGACGAAGCATATGTCTGTACTTCATTTTTTGGGCTGTGATTTTCTTCGAAGAGACTGACTTGTGGAACATGAGTGAATGCTAAAAAGACGTTAAATGGACAGGATATCTACCCTTCCACGCGAAATGTAGTAAATAATTGCATTAAATACTACTTTCCACAACGTAGGGCATTTTTGCATCATTTCGGACTTTAAAAAATTCCTAAAAAAAGGCTTTGACAGCGCTGATGGTAAAAACCTGCACAGTTGTGCAGTAACGTGTTCTGATCAATGTAAAACAGTCAGAATGCACCTGAGAAAAAAGAAAAAGGTATTTCGGATCGAGAGACGTGAAGGTGACAAAAGTGCCCAACTTTCTATCTGCAGAGAGAGAGAGAGAGAGAGAGAGAGAGAGAGAGAGAGAGAGAGAGAGAGAGAGAGAGAGAGAGAGAGAATAACTGGGGGAGAGAATAACTGGACACGGTTATCGAAATATGACAGCTCTGTAGGCCTATACAGAGACAATGGGGATCTCTGCAGGTTCACCAAGAGAAACAGATCAAATGAAAAAGGATATTTGCAAAACCTTCCAAGATAATGAACTGAGAATCACAATTGAGGCAAACAAGAGAAGGTGGTGAACTTCCTTGTTGTCGATCTTGATTTGAACTCGGGACAGCACATGCCATACATGAAACCGAACAATACTCTCAAATACTTCAACACCAAGTCTAATCACCCACCAGCTGTTCTAAAAAATATCCCAGCAGGAATCAACAAACGACTATCAGAAATATCTTCCAACGAAGAAGTATCAGAGAGTGTTAGAGTCGTTGCTAGGAACATTATTTCTTGGTTTGCATTTCTCACAGGTCATTAACTGCTAACATGGTAGGAACTATGAAACTAAACACAATACATCACTAAACTGACATCGCATATGCGCAATTAGTGCCAGTCCCCAACCACGCATATGAATGAAAAAGCGCAAAAACTCAAAGGAAAAGAGATAAAAATACAATTTTTTGGGCGAATCATAAGCAGTTTCACTTTTTTAAAAAATCTGTAGCATGGAAATACCGTTTGGATGAAAAAAGGAAGGCTATTAAAGAAAATGTGTGAAAATACACCTTTATGACATCATAGCTTTTTTAACAACATGAATTTTAACAAATCCATGCTACAGATTTTTTATTAGGATGTTCTTAAGCCGTCGACATTAGTTTTATTGCGAAAAAATGTAACCTGTTTGATTTTTTAGGGCTTTTATGTTCTGGTCACGTGACTTATCAAATATGGTTGTGACTCATGAAATTTGATGGAACCATTAACGGAACGAACGTGACCAAACTCAAAGCCGAGGAAGTTAAGAAACCGATCCTAATTGCAGAATTTGTGTAAATGTCTCCCAAGAGCTTTCCACTATGAAGCCACAAATGTGTTGTTTGTGTTTGTATAAGTATGGTTGTCTCAGTGGCCTAGTGGTTAAGGCATCTGTCCGGTCATCAGGAGACCCGGGTTCAACTCCCGGCTAAGGCACTTTTTCACTTATAATCTTAATTTGTTGTAAAAAGTTCTGTTCTCAATTTAACTGTCTATATATATATATATAGTTAGTTATAAACAGTTAAACGGAACAGTTAGAAGTTTGCTTCTATGTCATATCTTCGTACACTTATCTATATATATATATATATATATATATATATATATATATATATATATATATATAGTGTTGTGACAGGTCTCTCAAACAATGTTGTATGCCTTGTCGAAGACAGAGGATCACTCTAGTAAAGTGCGATCTTGTAGCTTGAAAAGGTTAATGTAGAATGAGTTGCAATTATCAAGCTTCCAACTCCATGTCTTGACTTGATTGTGCTTTATTGACCCTACGTTTCGGCCATCACGGCCTTCTTCAGGGGAGTTACAAGTGTGTTAAGGCTTGCGTAAAACGTTGGCTATTCAAAACTATAACGTGACATGTATGGCGTCTATGATTGGTAGATAAACTAACAAAGTTATGCGCGCGCTAGAAAGTGCGCGCACTAATGTGGGTTAAATAAGCGTGCACTGAAATGCGCGCGTCTTAATTTGGCGTAGTAGGAGAAAAATATAATAGTGTAAAATATAGATAGATTACCAATCATAGTAACTATGAAATGTATACCTAATATAAAAAAGTATAAG
Organism: Cladopsammia gracilis; assembly: GCA_022457155.1. Lineage (NCBI taxonomy): Eukaryota > Metazoa > Cnidaria > Anthozoa > Scleractinia > Dendrophylliidae > Cladopsammia > Cladopsammia gracilis. The sequence continues at coordinate 769,988 of JAJGOT010000185.1, read as the reverse complement.
TGTATCATAATGCGGCACCTAAATGCAGTATGGCTCCGAGAGAAGGAAAGGATAATAAGTGAGTTCAGTCAAAAATAATAAGCTTGTGTAGACAGCAAATAAATTCAATAAAATGAAGGTGTAAATGAAATAAAATGAAATGAAATGAAACCAGAAACTAGATCAAGTTATTGATTACTGGTTTCAGTCTGTTAATCCAGTAACTTTCTCTCGTTCTTCTTGTGTCTAGATTCTTGTTTCGTACTTTTTCGATGACTGATAAGTTCATGTGCTGACGTCCACATTTTTTGTCCACATGTCCACATGTCCACATTTTTACTGTAGGGATGTTCTTATTCCCGATGGTGATGTCTGATCTGTGTTGGTTTGCTCTCATGTGTATGCTGTTTTTTTGTCTCTCCAATGTACTGATCTTTACACTTGGCACAAGTGATCAGGTAGATAACATTCTCAGTTTGGCAGTTACTGTGTTGTTTCAAGATAACTGTTTCACGGGTGGTTGTACTTGTTACTGAACTGGAGAACGAGCCATATGATAGGCAACAGGCACAACGTGGATCAGACATGTACGGCCAAAATCCCGGCTTGGTATTAGGCGTAGGTCTGTGCCGTTTGTGCATGTGTGTAACGTGTATTTTGAGGCCTTTGTTGCAGTTGAATGAGCGGCTACAGATGATACATTTAGTTGCATCGCTGTCCGGTGTATATACAGAGGTGGGTGTATGGGTGTTTGGATTGTCCGGTTGTAGGCGCCTACTGGTGAGTAGCTGTGACAAGTTACGACCTTTTCTGTAAGCGACGAGTGGAGGTTTAGAAAAGATATCTTTACATCTTGGTGAGGTGCAGACTGACTGATTTAACTGTCTGACTTAACAGACTGAAACCAGTAATCAATAACTTGATCTAGTTTCTGGTTTCATTTCATTTCATTTTATTTCATTTACACCTTCATTTTATTGAATTTATTTGCTGTCTACACAAGCTTATTATTTTTGACTGAACTCACTTATTATCCTTTCCTTCTCTCGGAGCCATACTGCATTTAGGTGCCGCATTATGATACACTTATAGTTTTTATTTTAGGTATAAATTTCATAGTTACTATGATTGGTAATCTATCTACTACGCCACATTAAGACGCGCGCATTTCAGTGCGCGCTTATTTAACCCACATTAGTGCGCGCACTTTCTAGCGCGCATAACTTTGTTAGTTTATCTACCAATCATAGACGCCATACATGTCACGTTATAGTTTTGAATAGCCAACGGTTTACGCAAGCCTTAACACACTTGTAACTCCCCTGAAGAAGGCCGTGATGGCCGAAACGTAGGGTCAATAAAGCACAATCAAGTCAAGACATGGAGTTGGAAGCTTGATAATTACAACTCATTCTATATATATATATATATATATATATATATATATATATATATATATATATATATATATATAATATATAATGTGTAACCGTACATCCTGTGCCCAAGTTCAGGAGTTGCCATAAAGCCATTATGGTAACAACCGGGAGGGCACATTGTATACATAATTGTATGTTACGCTCACTGTTTATACAGTTTGAGCACTCTCTGGATTGGGTGGAGAGCCTCATAAGAGGTGTTCACTATTGGCATATTGCTTCGCTCACTGCTTGCAGTTTGAGCACTCTCGTGACTCCACAATGCAATCCAACAATGTGTAACCGTACATCCTGTGCCCAAGTTCAGGAGTTGCCATAAAGCCATTATGGTAACAACCGGGAGGGCACATTGTATACATAATTGTATGTTACGCTCACTGTTTATACAGTTTGAGCACTCTCTGGATTGGGTGGAGAGCCTCATAAGAGGTGTTCACTATTGGCATATTGCTTCGCTCACTGCTTGCAGTTTGAGCACTCTCGTGACTCCACAATGCAATCCAACAATGTGTAACCGTACATCCTGTGCCCAAGTTCAGGAGTTGCCATAAAGCCATTATGGTAACAACCGGGAGGGCACATTGTATACATAATTGTATGTTACGCTCACTGTTTATACAGTTTGAGCACTCTCTGGATTGGGTGGAGAGCCTCATAAGAGGTGTTCACTATTGGCATATTGCTTCGCTCACTGCTTGCAGTTTGAGCACTCTCGTGACTCCACAATGCAATCCAACAATGTGTAACCGTACATCCTGTGCCCAAGTTCAGGAGTTGCCATAAAGCCATTATGGTAACAACCGGGAGGGCACATTGTATACATAATTGTATTATATATATATATATATATATATATATATATATATATATATATATATATATATATATATATAAATCCAGGTTATTTTCACCGGTGTAGCCAGATATAGTGCTCTACTGTAAAGGAGCGGTTATAAAAGTAGGTAGACTACTCAATATGAGCATATATGGATTTTAATACAGTTCTGTTTCGTAGACCAACACAAAGTTGATCCACTCATCAGTTAATCTCCATATACACTGAAGTATCGTTAAGGTTTACATCAGCAACATGATCGCGCGACATCGTTACATCAGACCGTTAAAATTCAAAAATTTTAAAAATTTAAAAATTACATGCTTGCGATTGTGATTGGCTATTTAATGTACGATCACTTACACATAAGAATGTATTTTCGTCGGTGCCTGCAAGTTGATACAAGTTCATTGCGTTTGTTTAAGGTCGCCAATTGCGGTTTCGATATAATAAAAAACTTCTCTGTGGTGCATAAATTACAGCGTTTAGTGAGGTTAGTGTACGCTCTAGCCTTTGCGAGGATCTTCCACGAGATTGTAAATTCTTCTTTCTTTTCCTTCAATTGCCACAGATATTTACTTAGTTCAGTGTCATTCCGCTTTTTCTCATGTTTAAAAGATGTTAGGTGGTTCCGCCATCTCGTTTTAAAATCTGTGGCTGTAAGGCCCACATATGTCTCGCTCTTTTCCGTGGTGGTGACTGTGGCTTGGTACACAATTTCTTTCAGCAAGCATTCACCTTTTAATGGACACTCATTCTTGTTTCTACAGTTGCACATTATTTTGGTTTGTTCTTGTTCGGGTTGTGTGGCTGTCTTTAAGATGGCTTTGTTGTGTCCGTCTATGATTTGTTTCATGTTTGGTGTGCAGCTGTAGCTTAGTTTGATGGTGTTTCTATTGAATATTTTCCTCAATTTGTGGTCAGTTGGGAAACATTTGCCAATTAGGTTGATGAACGCTCTTCATATATTGGTTTCGACGTTTCTGTTGAAGGGTGGGTTAAACCATATTATATTTCTCCGCCTTTTGTTTTGGTTTGGTGCTCTTTGCGGTGTACTAGGCTCGAACTTAAGGTTGTAGGAATACCCGCTCTTGCGTAATGCTTCCTTGTATGGAGGTGCTGCTTCATTGAATACATCTTCATCAGATGAAATTTCAGATAGCCTTCTATAACCACCCCACTCTATGTACACAGCAAATCAAACCACCCGCCGAACATTATCAGAAATATTCCTAAAGCAATAAACAGAAGGTTATCTGAAATCTATAACTTGTTTCATGTTTGGTGTGCAGCTGTAGCTTAGTTTGATGGTGTTTCTATTGAATATTTTCCTGTGTATTCCTGTAACTCAGATAATGTAGTGTACCTAATAAGTTGTAAGGTATGTGGACTACAGTACGTAGGATCAACTGTAACACCATTCCGTTTTCGCTTCAATAATCATAAGAGTAGAATTAACATCCACGTTAAGTCATCGAGGAATTACAAGGAAATGGATGATCTCATATACAAACATTTTTGTTCAAATGGACATCATGGAGTCAGTAATGTTGAGGTTATGCTAATAGACAGGGTTGATAACGAAGAGAAGTTAAGAGAGAAGGAGGGTCAGTGGGCCAATAGACTCAAAACAACGGCTCCGGATGGACTTAATGCAAATGACTTTTTAGTAGTAGTGGTGTGCGCTACTCCGCTAGAACTTTTCGCACCTTGAACAATGGAAACAATATATTAACATATATTAACCCTAAGAATTACAGCTGCGCATGTCCTAATAACCCTAACCCTATTAGCATATTAACCCTAAGAAATACAGCTGCGCATGTCCTAATAACCCTATTAGCATATTAACCCTAAGAATTGCCACTGCGCATGTCTTAATAACCCTAATTCAAAATTGCGGATCTCATTGTTTATTCAAAATGGCGAAACTGAGTAAAATATTCAAAATGGCGGAATATTCAGTAAAATATTCAAAATTGTTGCTCTTATTGTTTATTCAAAATGGCGAAATTGAGGTAAATATTCAAAATGGCGGAACTTATGAAATATTCGAAATGGCGAAATTGAGATAAATATTCAAAATGGAGGATCTTATGATTTATTCAGGGGGGGCCATCCAGTTCAAGGCAGGCCCCCGTCAGTGCAAAAACGACCAAAGTCGTGTATTTGCTTACCTAACCCCGAATTCTGAAATCCCTTTATAGTGACACAAGTTCTCTTCCATGTGGAACAACATGGTTGGGACACTTTGGATTTTTTCAACCAATACGCATGCGCAGTAGGGTTTTTTGTCTAAATGGGTTCAAATTCAATTACAAACATGATTGCGATGTAGGGAAAGACATTTTCTTTAGAACGTGATTGACCATAACAACAATACTGTGTATTTGAGCAAACGCTAAAATACGGTTCTCTATTTTAACAAGCTTTAATAAGCACTGAAACAAAGTTAACAATGTCTTTAAAGTAATTTACTGTGAATACTATTTACAACAACCGAAACGGGCATTCATCATTCGAAAAGTCCGCTTTCCAACTAAAAGCCTTTTTCTGCGGTACGATTAGAGAATCAAAAAAACGTAAGGCAAAGTTACATGTTCAAACGAATAACAGCAAACAATGTACCCACTTTATAATTTACCAACATACACATCACAAGTTTACTTTACGCAACAGAAAAGTAACTGGGCTGTGATTCTTTTGCGGTAAGGAATTAAGGGTCAATTAATGATAACAGTTTAGGGACGAAAAAGCAATGCTTTTTCTTAAAGTCAAGGATTGTTTGGATGCACAGCCCTATCCGCGTGCTAAAGAGAAACGACACGAGTTCAAAATACTTTTTTTAATTACAATTAAGCTGTCTCAAGGGTAATTAAACTATTCATTTGTATTCGCATACTGTTGAAAACACGAGATTGTAATAAGACATTAGGTAATGTTTTCGTAAAAATATGTGATTTTGTTGGTCCGTATTACCGTTCGCACTAAATTTTTGCGGGTTCTAATTTTTCCAATATATATTCCCGCAACATTTTCTCCTTAAAAACGTTCGGCTCGGCTGTTGAAACTATATACAAACTGCTCATTATTTAGTAATTAACGTAATGTAAAATCGTGTTGGTGCCCATTTACTAAATAAACGTCTCTTTCGTTAAGAAAATGCCACTGATAACTCAGGTGATAATGCATGAAATGGTTCCGTTGTTATTGCTGATCGATCCATTTCCAGAGAATCAAGTCAGCCACACAGCTGACTAGGGCACAAAAGTACGTTTCTGCAAAACATCAAAATTTAAGTTACTGAAACGACAAACAATAGATTGGAGTCATTCAGCGCGAATTCAAGAGCAACTTAGACCGACCCCTGGAGTAGCTCATTGTAACTCAGACCAACTCAAAGCATTTTGAGTAAGAACCTTAGAGCACTTGAGCGAGCAACTCAGACATTGATAATCTGCACGATAAGACGGGTTAACATCGGTTTCGTGTTATCATTGTGGGGTGAATTAAATAAGCTCACAACAGCACCATCTTTTACACACTTTCAAACGTTTTATTGAATTCACAAGAGCTGTAACAAAAGCATACTTGAAATTTATCAACCTATTACATTAGTAATGTTTAGTTGAATAATGTTCCCATCGTTTCCTGCTCCGTAACCTGGCCACCATGGGTGTTCTCGCCTTCCGTTTATGAGATGATTTGCGTGTTGAATCAGGTGGGGTATCCAGCAACAAAGGGAGTGCCATTTCCTCGGGTGATATAGAAGGCATCGTTTCTATCCGGCGAGGAATTTTCGATTCCACTGTAGTCACAGGTGTCGCAGGCAGTTTTCTTGGTATTTTTGTAGACTTTGATTGAGATGTATTGAGGTCTCTTTTACTGGACGCGTCTGCAGGTGTACTGACGTCTGTTTTGCTTGATATCTCTGTAGCAGGCAAAGGATCTGGTTTGGAAAGGACCACAGTCGGTTTTGTCGTGGACTCCGTTTTCATTTGTTTTGCCAGTCCTTGATACCGCTGTAGAAGTTGATCCAACATGAGGACTTTTTGGTCTTCTGGTAAAGGAGACTCTATGATTTGCTTCATGTCTTGATCTAATCTCGTCAGAGTTGGAAGTTGAGCGGGAGCAGCTAAACGCCGTTCTGTCTCCATGTTTTGTAGAAAATGTTCGGGTATAATCACCATCTTTTGCGCATGCTTCATTTGAACACTTTACCCAGTAAATCAACAGCAAGGGGTGCAATCAGAGCAGCAAGGGCTGGTAAAAATCCTCCTTTTTGATTGAGCAGTTCCTTCTTCTGTTTAAGACTCGGTTTCTTGCGGGTCAAATAGAGGAGCTTTGACTTGTGCGGTTTCAATCGTTTAAATGACGAACTCGGTACTATGATGTTGCCTTTAAGAAAATTCAGGGCCACTTCCCCGATAGCTTCCATCTGTCCTCTGTTAGCATGGGCTATCATATCTTGTCGTAGCTTTCCATTGCTTTTAAAACACGCACAACGAAAGGGTAAGTTTTGTTGGAATTTGGATTGATTTGCAATACTTGACCGCCTTCGTTTTGTCCCTCTGGTCTGAGTCGTAGTGCCAGAACGTAAGACCATATTGCCGCCGCGTTGATTAACAACTCTTGACTTCACTGTGCGACGTGACGTACATGCAGGCATGATGCTAACTGAAGTCAATGGTTGAAGGTCCGTCTGTTTTATGCGTTTTCTTGTTGACGTAAACCACCGGGTACGTTTGTGAAACAAGCAATATGTTGCTGCGTAATCGTAGGTTACCGGGCGTTCGCGGATGCAAATCCAACATGAGATAACCATACGGTTGCGACGTGGCATCTTGGAAACTTTCCCATACGTAAGGAACGTGTCCTACAAAGGCTTGTTGCGCTAACGTCCGAAAACCCAATGTATCGCGAGGATTATTAAAAGCAATAATGTAATGAGCATTGAGAGAAATGCTTCGGGAAGACTTTCCCGGTGGGAAAAGGTTCTGGGTCAAATAGATGCAGGTGACATCGCAATGATGAGACACTTTTGTAAACAGATCCAGGATGCGTTCATCCTCACTGCAATTCCTCATAAGATCATCCAACACGAGTATTCCTGGTCGGCAACTCATTGGAAATAAAGCCGGAATATCTTCAGGGATACCCTCCACAAAGGTAATCTGTGATGCCATGTCCTGAAAACATTCTTGCCACTGTCCGTAACAGTACACGATTTTACGAATAGGTCTTTCAAACAAAACGTCTGCATATTGAAGTAACAATTTTGTAAATGTGGTCTTGCCGCATTGACTTGGACCCGCAATCATAATACTGCTCGGGCATTTGAACTGAGCCATGTTGCTCACACGGAACGCGAAACGTAATGATGACAAACTTTCGAGTGTCTTTCTCTTCATAAGGGTACATACCGAGGCAAAAAAAATACATCATGTTCATTTTAAACAGCACTTTATTGATTCATTACGCCAACATTTTAATGACTTACAAGCTTGTTCACTCTGAAAGAACGGTGACCTCTGCCTAACACTTGTCAACGATTTTACATAGCTGTGTACAAATTCAGTTACTTGTGCATCATTCCACTGTGTATCGTGCGACTTAAATTTAGCTTGAATTGCATTCATATCAACATTGCGTGCTCGATGAAATAAATGGAATACGCAGTAGTCTCCACAAGTGTCTGAAGTAAGTCCCTGGAACGGTTTATTGTTGTATCGCGTAACATCTCGGTCTATGTATCCATCCATGCCATAGGTATCGGGAGGAAACCCGTAACTGTCAAAGAACTCAGTCTCCCACGGAGAGATAAAGTACATGGCCACCCAATGTGTCCCGGGCTGATCATGAGGGTCCGTATTTGCAATCATTCCCGAAGGGTAGGTGTTAACAACAGGTAGTTTGTCTCTGCGGTAGACTTCTTGCATAATGGAGGCCAACATAGATTCTTGTAGTGCAGCTTGCCATAACTCAAAGGTGGTGTCTCTTCCTTTTCTTCAAGCGCCCTGCGACAGGTCGTACACAACGCGTCTGTTACGATCAATTTCCAACTGATTCTGGAATTCTGCGTACACGATTAAATTGAGAACGGCTGGCGTTGGAGTGTCAAACTTTAAATACAGATTCACGTTACTACTGCGAGGGGGAACCAAATGATTAGGATGGCCACTTCCCGCTGGTGTTAAATCGAGTCTGAACAAACCATAACCATGCTCCCAATCTTCGCGATCAATATCTATCCCGTGACCACAGTTCATATCTCCACTGCCTGAGAACAGGGTGTTGTAGCCATCAATCTGCTTACCATCTGTCAAGTCCAGACAGGAATAAGGAAGTTCTTCCCCATTGACGGTCAGTCGAACGGCGCTCAAACCAAACAGCTGGAAGTTGAAAGGATTTCTTGCAAGGCTTCCGTTATATGCGTCATTTCGCACCATTCCAAATACGAGGCATAGTGGGATAAGTCCGTTAAATAGATCAGTTTCTGTATGATTCAATACTCCATTGGGGATGATCCTTGCATGTGTTGGGGTTCTTGTTAGTGTGTAAATGGCGGGTAGTGGTTTCTGGCCTGACATTGTGTTGACATGTTCCAACTTGGTGCTGTCTGCTACACGTACAGTACGAATACGGAGAGTACTTGATACGATTTGTAGCTTGCAGTCGTTAGCCTCTTCACCCGACATGAGAGCAAAGTCATCACTGTTGAGATCAATCTTTATCTTGATTTCTAAATTGTCTAACAGTAATTGTCTATGTTGAACAAATCACAGAGGGGTACACCAACCATACCCACTTCAGCACTTGCACTGGTGAAAGCTCCTCTCTTTTTTAGACCAGCATTATGATCTGCAGTGTTATCCCTTTCATCCATGTGTCCTGTAGTGTCCTTGTAGTAAAACGCTTTGGTCAAATAGGACTTCTTAGCCTGCCCCGTGAAGTTAAGCAGAGTCTTGATGTAAGCATTGTAAGCTTGGGTGTCGGATTGCTCCGTGACAAGCGTTTCATTGATCTTGATGGTGAATTGTTTGATGATAGAGTGAAGAGCATTGTTGATTAACGTGTACTTTTTCCCTTCATCTTGGGCATCTCCATTTCGTTTTGTAATTTTCACTACAAGACGCAGTTCAGTCTTGTTAATGTCGATGTAATCTGATAGAGGCTTGATCACAAACTCAATGGGATTGGTTCCACTCTGAATCGGTTCATAGTCAATCCATTTACTTTTGACGATAGAAACATCGGTGACCGGCACTTTGAATAACTGCAAACTGGAGTTAACTCCTGGAGCAGAGAAGGGATGTGCTGAAGCCATACTCAGTCAAAAATAGTTTTGAACGTTGCTGATGATGTTCTCGGTTTCTTGACTTGTCTTGTACTGACAGAATTCGCCTTTCGTTTACGTTTATATACTTTTCCACGTCCTTGTTGTTGCGTCATGTCCCGAAAAGCCTCAGTGAAAAATTGTTTTCCTGCAGCTTTTGCTCTCGTTTTCGCTGCTTTCTTCAGTGATTGCCCATTCATAATATCTTGAGCAATTTGCACTCCCGTATCTAATCCAGTGGACAGTAACCGTTTTCCCACTTTCTTTGCAGCGGTCTTGAGAAGAGGCGTTGCTGTACGAAAGAGGGAACGAAACATTCCTCCCAATCCATTTCCACCTTGACCATAAGGGTGTGTTCCTCCATAGATACTAATATCTCCTTTACCTCGTTGCACAATAGGTATCACATAGCGCTGATAAGGATAAATTGGTGGTTCATTGGTAGAAGCATTTTACAGAATTGTCCTTCGTCGAAAGTGTAATGTTACTCTGACAGCACCAGACGCAAATGATATCAGTTGACCAGTGTCGCTTCTTATATTGATTTCCACCGAGGAGAAAATAGATGTTCGCAATCGATGATAGGTAGGGTGTTTGATTTCTTCTGCTACCATTTCACCCGGTTGGCCGCGAGGTAATATCATACGCAGCAGATTGGCTTGCACATCTCCCACGACCAAAGATTCAATGAGATCCGAGTATACATACATGGTCTGAAAAGAATGTCTGGAGAGCATTCCCCATACCAATTTATCTTTACGACGCATGGTGTTGGTGGTTGCTACTAGGGTCACGCTCTTGTCCTTGTACATTTTTACAGCGGAAGAAGTATGGACCGTATAAACGGTGGGTATAAGTTCTTCGTGGTTCAGGTACCCCAAAGGTCTAGCTACATTTTTTGGTAACGTGACTTGAAATCCTGGGGGTAGGTACAATTCATAGGAATATTGGACTTTTTCGTGAATGTAGAAACATTCTTTGCCTCCAAGACGTTTGATCTTCTTTCCACTCTTGATATAAATGTCTGGAAAGGCACTTTCTAATCCCGTCACCATACCATTGATCAAATCCTCGACTGTTTTATATGTGCCACGAGGTAAATGTATCGGTAAAGTCCATTCCTTTTCACCCTTGTAACGTAAAAGATAGGACACCTGATTGCTGTGTATATTTTCCCAAGTATGTGGGTAAATAATATGCGTCATGGCCACTTCCCAATCTTCACTTAAATGCACTTGACTTGGGAGTCGCCTTTTGAAACAGGAAGGTGTGTTCTCAGGATACTGTTCTATGCTTGCATCACTGGCTACCACGACGTAAAAGCTGCTACTCATCTTGTTCTTCTCCGAAAATGTAGTACAACGTTCACTGTTCCACCTTGAAATGATATGGGCTGACCACATCCACTTGTTTAATAGATGTCAATCGTTTGAAATATCTTGGTTCTTAAGGGTAGATAGATTAAGTGTTCAGGCTGCTCCATAACTGTCTGTCGGAATGAACCGTGTGGAACCATTTCGTGCAACAAATGCAGCCTTGTGTCACCGACCTGCCAAGGCTCGATTATATTTGTGTGAACTTGGACTACTCTGTGTTTACAGCGACAGAGAAAGACTGTCTGAGGTATGACAAAGGTACCTGGAAAGGTGATAGAGTCACGGATGGGAAGCACACACCACACATATCCAAAGTCATTGGCCAATGAAGGATTAATTTTTACACCCATCGCGTTTACTTGACGAGGTTTGTTTTCACTGTTTATCCATCCAAGTGCTTGGGCAAGAGGGGCTGTCACCATCATCCACACATCTTCAGATGTGATTGTAATGTTCCACTCATCATCAACCGTTATGTTGAAGTGCCAAGGTTTGGGGACTTTGTTCATGCAATGAAGCAAACCTTCTACCACATCTAATGCTGTCCGATAACGTTCTACTGGTAACGTAAACTTTTCAACGTGCTGAGTTCCAAATCGGCAGAACATAACATGTGGGTGATCGCATTCGTGAGGCACTTCGAACCACGAAAATGGATAGATGACATGATGAAGTCCAACTTCCCAATCTTCTTCGTATGGTAGATGAATTTGTCGCGGTAATGCAGCCCGGAAATACGAAGCTGAGTTGGAAGGAAATAAGTTCGTGTTGGCATTACTGGGAAGTATAACGTAAAAATCTCCATCCTGTTTCATGTTCACTGTAAGGACACCAGCTGCTTATAAGGAATCCAACTATCGTATTTCTTGGGCCAGCCTTTCCAATGAACCAACGCTTCTTTGGAAGCACCTTTTCCACGATATTTTAAAATTTTTTCAATGCGAAACAGGTGATCTGGCTTTTCTATTACTTTCTGTAGCTCTGGCTCATAAAAGGTGCCTTGGATGAAATCACCGTCTGCTTCCTTCAGGCGATACACCGGAGGATCTCGGGGTATTCGTTGGGCAATTATAAATGTCTCCTCCGTCTAGGATGGCAGACAACCTTTCTCAAAGATTCGCTTGTGCTTACTGATCTTGACTTGATCTCCTACGTTGAATTTATACTTGGTGGGGGCTGACTGTTTGTCGTACAAAGTTCTCCAAACATCTTGTGCATAAGACTCGTTGACATCGGCCGGTTTCATTTTGATGCTACGATGTATGTTCCGATTGTAATTTCCGTTGACCAAACCGTCTAGTTTGTCCAAATAATGGTAGGAACTGGTCGTGGTAAACATTCTCCACATTAATTGCTTGAGAGTCCTGTTGATGCGCTCAGCCACTTGGGCTTTGGTTTCGTTGTATGTCACAAAAAAGTGTACGTTTTCCTCTTTAAGAAATGTTTGAAAAGCTCTGTTTTTAAATTCAGTTCCAGCATCTGTTTGCAACTTCTCAGGTTTACGTCCCTGTCGAAATATTTTCTTGAATGCGGCCACAAGCTCCTTTCCGGTTTTAGTCTTGAGAGGTACCACCCACGCATACTTAGAAAGCACATCGATACAAGTCAACAAATACTTGTAACCACGATTCCATCGACTCAAACTTTGCATGTCCACTAAATCAGCCTGCCACTGAGAATCGATCCCATACACAATTACTCTGTTGCGACGAAAGTGTTTTCTTGCAGGTTTGTGTAGTGTGTAACCCGGTTGAAATTGCAGCCACTCAAGCACCTGAGAGCGAGTTACTCCATATCGACGGGCCGCTCGATACAGTTTGTCCACACCACGCAAAGCTGAAGGACGGTCTGGTTCATAGTACAGTTTCTCTAAAAGTTGGTTCTTCTGGTTGCTGCTCCTCTTCTTCATGTTCTTCTGTGGCTTCTTTTTGGTACTCGTCTGTCGCATCTCTCAAATCGATGTGTACTTTGCTACCACAACATGCAACTAAACAACGCATCCTCTGACATATATCACTTAAAGCCAAGGTAGGCGTTGAATTAGCACAAAAACGACTTGTGACGCTACCCATAGTTTAAAACAACTGACTACATAACATCTATCCACGCGCTCTTTAATAAGCTGCCAAAGCATCCACCAGACGGAAAGATAGTGTGTTGGATACGCCACACACAACACTCCATGAAATCTGTATTGTTCTGTAAAGGATACATCACACTGATCCATGAAGTAATAAAAACTCAACAAGCGACCAGAGTTCATGGGTTGTAGCTCATTAAGCAGAACTGACCAACTTTCGCATGGCAGAGGATGGAATGAATATCGTGAAAAACAACGTCGAGCGCAAGTACGAACCAAGACGAAATATAACCTGTTCATGTTGACAACATAACTGAAGATATGCAGCTTCCTCCCTTACTTTTATAGTCATCAAGATAGAGAAAAGATGAATTGATTGGGAATTATAAAAAAAGGAAAAATACATACAACATCATATGTTTAGCTCCGAGCTGCTCAACATATAACGTTCAGTTTCTTCATTCATTTCTCTTTGCTGAAAATCTAATCCGATTTTCATTCACCGATTTGTTATTTTGAGGTTTTCAATTGAAATTTTAATACTGTACGCGTCGCATTTTTCAACTCGACACGCATACAAATGTATTTTCCAGGTGCATTTCACAACAAGCAACGAACGTTTATACGTTCATTCTAGTAAACAGCAAACGTAATTCGCAAATTATTGTTGGTACAGACGATCACACACCCGACACAACCAACACCAATAAATGTGACTCGGTATTGCACTTATTGAAAAATGAGTTTTTATTTATAAACTATTCACTTTATGTATCATATATATCGACAGCCTCGTTAGGTACATTATGTTTCAGTTAATTCCTTGTGTTTTTGACGATAACGTCTATTGCGTTCTCTGTTTAACCTTTTTGCGTGTTCTGTCATTCGATACTGTCTCTGTCTTTCCTTTCTCTTTTCACTGATCTTGTTTGACTTTTCCTTCTTCAACGAAAACTTGCAAAAAGTCAGTTCAGGAGGAGGAGTTTTCTGCAGAAACCGAGGTGTTAGAGATTTTAATCCAAAACATCTTTCGTCTTTGCCATAACACTTCAGGTTAACCCTATTCAGACTGGGCTTTTTTTGGCAATCTGTGACTGGGGGGGGGGGGCTCCTCGGACCCCCCCTTCATATCTCTGGAACCAGTAAGGCTAGGACCATGAAATTTTGACACAATGTTCACCTCCATACAAGGAAACCTCACACCCAGTTTTGACCTGCCACACCCAATTATGACGTCACAATGACGTCATTTTTGTTTTTCCGACGTTTCTTTGATATTTTTCCATCCAGATACTTAAAATATCGAATATAACTGTAAAATCATCCCTTTAATATTAAAACATAATAAATACAAACAAAGACACACTTGTAAGGCGAGAAAAAGCAAAAAAAGGCGATAAAACTATAATTTTGAAATTATTGTCCGCCATCTTGGATCCGCCATCTTGGATCCGCCATCTTGGATTTCCTTTTTTTTGTTTAAATTAAAATTTAAAAAATATCTAAAAGAGAAAAGGATCAGAATGTATAAAACACGTATCAAACTAATGTCTATTATTCAAACAATGAACTTAGAAGCGTTATTTAATAAATAGTACAATTTTTTTGTCTATACGTAAAAGAGAGCAAAAAATTACCTACCCCTCCCCCCCAAATATTTGATGTTAAAAATTTTTGATGTCTTTCAAGAACTAGTCCCAAGAAGAAACTATTCTATCAAGAAAATGCACTATAAGTCAAAGAACAAGATCTTAAAATAAAAAATTCACCATATTTTAATATTTTGAAAACCTATGTGTCAAAAACCGGTTGCCATGGCAACATGGTTAATCACACTGACATGTTATCGATACCAAAATGTCCCTAGATAAATTTTAGGAAAAGTCAGAAAATTTCAGCCTCATAGCTATTTCGGTGTAAGAGTTATCACAATTTTACTGGAGGGGGGGCTCGAAAAGCCCCCCCCCCCCCCCCCAGTCTGAATAGGGTTAAAGATATCGTCCAGAATTTGATCTGCGTCAACTTCTGTAGTTTGGAATTGATTCTCCTTAAAGTCAATTGTATCCCAATGCGAACCCTCTTCAACATGGAAAGAATCAAACCAAGGTGATAAAGATTCTTTGCAAGGACTTAAGTCTCTGTTCTCAGCAGAAGTCGTGAAAAATAAATCGTCCACATCTGGAGTCTCGAATAGATTCTCGTCAAAATCAAAGGGATCCCAATTCGTATCCTCTTCGCCATGCAAAGACTCTAAGAATTCCTTCACGTCCTCATTATTGCACATGTCACTCAGGATCTCCATGGAAGCGTTCAAAATCAAAGGGATCCCAATTCGTATCCTCTTCGCCATGCAAAGACTCCAAGAATTCCTTCACGTCCTCATTATTGCACATGTCACTCAGGATCTCCATGGAAGCGTTCAGTGATAAATGCTCACTAAAGAGGGATGCTTAAAAGCAATGTGCGAAAAGTCTTATATGCGTGTCCACTTCCGTACCCTTGTGGGAAACATTTATATCCCTTTGGTAATACGCATGCGCACTATGAGTCAAAAACATCATAGCCATATTTGGGCATGATGGGTATGAAAGAGACATATTTGGGAATGACGTAAATCATGGGAATAAATACAAGATCCATTTACTTTTGTGGTGGCAAAGACATGGATCTTCCGATTGGAAATGACTATGTATTGTATACGGGTGGATGTACGGGAACGGATCGTGTGGCCGAAGACATAGCCCTACAACTTGGATTTCAAGTGAAAGTGAAAGTGGGACCCCTTCACCCCCGATCCAAAACCGTGACCCTTTTGACCGAAGAAGAATTGATGAAAGCTGAACCTTTCTTGCAACAAGCGGCGAAAAACTTGAACAGAACTCTACTGCACCATGATACAAAGTCACCCTCTCATTATACCCGACAACTCTTACAACGAAATTTTCACATCATCAAAGAGGCACAAACTGTTTGTGCGTTTGGGGAACTGAACGACTCCAAAACGCGCGTCAAAGGGGGAACGGGATGGAGTGTACAATTGGCGTTGGATGCCCACAAGAATGTCTACGTTTACGACATCCCCAGCAAAACGTGGCACGAACCCTTCTATTATCGGTGGGATGAAGAAGGGCATTGGATCAAAGAGTTTGGATTCCGACCTATCGGGGAAGGGCATTATTTTAAACCCATGGGATCGTGTCGCAGTTATCCAACCCTTCATAACCTCATTGGAACTAGATGGTTTTGATGGTGATCTTGAGAGTCGAATCATTCACGCTATCTTCGATGGGCCAAATAGAATCAAGGGGAGCTCTGATATAGAATGTCCAGAAAAAAAAAGAGGAAACACCGATGGACATAGACTCTGTCATGAGTGGCGTTCAAAAACTTTCCCTGACAAATTGATCATGTGTAATTTCTTTTCACAGTTGCAGTCTCTAAGACCCGAGGCATGTATCTTAGATCTTATTTTTATTAAACGTATAGTTGAATTTGTTACAAACATGTGTGAGACTTTTCAGAATTTGGGCTAAAACCCTTAACATTAAACAAAAAACACTACTGCGCATGCGCTGTCGCTAAAAATCCGTTGAGTTTGCTACATGTGTCCCACATGGAAGAGAGCTCACATCGCAATCATGTTTGTAATTGAATTTGAACCCATTTAGACCAAAAACCCCATTGCGCATGCGTACTGGTTGAAAAATCCAAAGTGTCCCAACCATGTTGTCCCACATGTAAGAGAACTTGTGTCACTATGAAGGGATCTCAGAATCCGGGGTTAGGTAAGCAAATGCACGACTTTGGTCGTTTTTGCACTGGCGGGGGCCCGCCTTGAACTGGATGGGCCCCACTGACATTGTTGAATAAATCATGAGATCCTCCATTTTGAATATTTATCTCAATTTCGCCATTTTGAATAAACAATGAGATCCACCATTTTGAATATTTTACTGAATATTCCGCCATTTTGAATATTTTACTCAGTTTCGCCATTTTGAATAAACAATGAGATCCGCAATTTTGAATTAGGGTTATTAGGACATGCGCAGTGGCAATTCTTAGGGTTAATATGCTAATAGGGTTATAAGGACATGCGCAGCTGTAATTCTTAGGGTTAATATGCTAATAGGGTTAGCGTTATTAAGACATGCGCAGCCGTAATTCTTAGGGTTAATATGTTAATAGGGTTACGGTTAGGACAATAGGCCTAGGGTTAAGACAATATACTCTATTGTTCTCTAAACAATAGCCCATTGTTCTCGAGAACAATAGATCTATTGTTTCCATTGTTCAAGGTGCGAAAAGTGGTAGCGGAGTAGCGCACACCACTACTCTTTTTCTATTCGCAAAATCGCAGGGCGCGCGCAAGCCATTGATTTACTTGGATGTATTTTCTTTTGTATTCTATTCTACACAGTTTCAAATGTGCGCGCAAAACAGTTTGGTTTTGCGCGCGCATATACTATTATATTTGTGTGCGTCAGCAGTTTGTATAAGAACACGTGTAAGTAACGGTTTACTCCAGTCACCCTGATGAAGACCACTTTAAGTGGTTGAAATATAGGTGCAATTGAATCAAACCAGTTTTTTCCTTTATTGTGTTAACATATATATATATATATATATATATATATATATATATACACCTAATTGCAATAACGTTGTCATAGAAAAATGAAAAAAAGAAAAAGGAAAAATGAAAAAAGCCAAATATGAATTAATTAGCTTAATCATCATAGCGACACGCGGCACGATTAAGCGTGCAGCGGCTATTGTTAATTTTTTAATTAAGCGTGCAGCGGCTATTGTTATTTGAAATTTACCTAGGTAAAAGTTGAAATCATATTTTAACCGCCCATGTTGGAAATATGTTGCTACCCGGTTGATGTCATTCAGTCTGAGAATAACTGTTGCATGTGTACAGTTGCACTACGACTGAAAACCTGATCTTAAACATAGTTCTTGTGCACGCTTTGAGAATTATTAAAATCCGGCAAGAACGTACTTTGTATGTCTAATTAATTCCTATTGGCATTTTTTTCATTTTTTGTTTTTACCTTTTTCATTTTTCTATGACAACGTTATTGCAATTAGGTGTATATATATATATATATATATATATATATATATATATATATATATATATATATATATATATATATTATTCTTAAAAATATGGAAATAAAGACAATAAACTCCTTGCCGATATTTCGTCTTTATTATAAAAGACTTCGTCAGGGCAACTGACTAAGCGTGACCGACCGTTACAAAATATACATCAAGTAGCGTAAGACGCGAGACATGTATAACAACCTTGCACGCGCTAAGCGCGCGCTACAAAATTAAAGCTATGTTATGTGTATATCTAAATTAAAACAAGTCCCTTCGAGGGTTTCTGCTGCAAAAAAAGTCATCAAGTTAAGTTGGGGGTATCAAGTTAAACGACCTCGCCATTACGGCTGTAGGAACTGAAACGAGCAAGTTTGTAAACAACAGCGATCGACTCAGCTCGTACTTCGATATATGTTTGAAAATTTGGTGCTGATGGAAGGGACTTAAAAGCCACATCGACTACAGGTAACGATGTTTTAACCGTTTCTTGTATCTTTTAGCTGTGAATTTTTGTAAGACATACTGTCCACGCTGAAGTTCTTTCAGAATTTTCGCAAATTTTTATGCAAAGCATATGAAGCCTTCTATAAGAACGACACGCCCATTCCTACAAATTCACTGAGAGGTTTGCTTAGACTGATACTACAGGAGAACTCCTTCCAATTCAATGGAAGAAACTATCTCCAAACTCATGGTACCGCAATGGGAACAAAAGTGGCAGTTGCTTTTGCAAACATTTTTATGTCCGCGGTTGAAACAGAAATTATCAGTAAAAGCAAGACAAAACCCCTCGAGTGGAAAAGGTACATCGATGACGTGTTCTCCCTGTGGGACACAAAAAGAGAGGAAATAGACCAGTTTATTTTAGAAGCAAACAGGCACCATCCGACCATAAAATTTACGGCTGAAATATCAGAAAAAGAAACAAACTTCCTAGACACTACTATTTTTAAAGGCGAGAGATTCTACAAAGATTCAATCTTTGACATCCGCACGCACTTTAAACCGACTGAGACATTTCAATACACGCATTTCTCTTCCTGTCACGCTCCAGGCGTGAAAAAAGGATTTATCAAAGGCGAAGCCCTTAGGCTTCTCAGAACCAACTCTTCAGAAACAATATTTGAAGAAAACGTTAAAAATTTCAGATCACACTTGCGTGTCCGAGGCTATCCAGATAATCTGGTAAACAAAGTCCTCTCAGAAGTTAAATTTACAGATAGAAAGTCGGCACTTCAACAAAAACCGCAAAAAGTGCAAAACGGATTAATGCCTTTTGTCACACAGTACAACCCATCAGTGCCTAACCTTAAAAATATTTTAATGAACAAGTGGCATTTAATCGAAAATCAACCACTGCTGAGAGAAATATACAGAGAACCGCCTCTCATCTCCTACAGAAGAGGAAAATCTCTAAAAGACATACTTGTTAGAGCTAAACTCTAAAGGTCAAAGACCTATTACATCACGAAACAGCGGGAGTCGTGTTTAGCCTGTCAACTCCTTTTAACCTTTTTTGACAGCGTTCCGTCCCGCTGCGACGCACGAGATTACATTTGAACGCATGTGACACAACACAACTACACGAGGATCACACTCTTGTTGTACAAGATATATAAATGATGTCTTATTTATTGAGACATTTGCGAGACCACCTCTGTACAACTCTACAAGAGGTATCCTTTGTGTCAAAAAGTACCGTACATGCACAAGAAATCACAAAAAAGCCTTCTGAAGAAACACAATACAACGTCGGATCAAAAGTACAACAATCCTATTGGCTCAATTACAAGAGCCAATGAGAAAACGAAATATTCGATCCTCCCCAGGAATACAAAAGCGACAGACATTTCATTTAAACTGAATGGTTTCATATCATTCTACGAGACCTTTACATGGTAGCAACTGACGAGGTTCGCCAAAGAACCGAAACTCGAGTCTTGCTTAAAGACATGAAATTATGTTCATTCCTTACTTAAGGAAAGGACTGAAGAATTTATTGGCATCCGTGAGATTTACAAAACAGCAACGTAACTATGTTGCAGATTATCTGCTGGATGCCAAATCAAACGCTATTACAAAGCAACGGAGGTTCATCCTAGCTCCACTGAGACACACTACTCAACTACAGAACTAACTTAGGAGCTTAAAATTATTGCAAGAATTCATGATTTCACTGCAGTGGAATTATAGACTACGGCTTTTTGAGAGTCGGATCTAAGACAACCATATCCGTGATGCCGGAAACACTTTCTCTCAAGTCTTACACGCCGCAGACTTTGGACATTTAATCACGGCCTGAGAAATTTAACGATCCTAGCACTTTCAAAGCGATAACAAACTTTAGCCGATAAGTATTTATCTTGCAACAAAAGTGAGCCAAAGAAACCACAATGTATGCCAATAGAGCTATAGCACCGAATAACGGCATAAAGAAATAAAATAATTCTAACGGCTCTGAACAGCATGAATCCTCCTATCAATATGAGAGATAATCCGCCGAGATCAAAAGGTTTATATCATCGAAGAGAACAAGTCCTTAACTGTGATCTAAAGGCGCGATCCTCTCTGAAGTCTTACTGGGAAAGCTTTACACTTTAGGCTTTTAAAATACTTTTTGCGACGAGTGGGAGTCGTGTTTAGCCTGTCCTTTTTTGTAACACTATCTATGAGAGATAATCCGCCGAGATCAAAAGGTTTATATCATCGAAGAGAACAAGTCCTTAACTGTGATCTAAAGGCGCGATCCTCTCTGAAGTCTTACTGGGAAAGCTTTACACTTTAGGCTTTTAAAATACTTTTTGCGACGAGTGGGAGTCGTGTTTAGCCTGTCCTTTTTTGTAACACTATATAAGTTTTATTGAAGTTTTTGGTGTTCAGGTTGTTAATCTATTCGTTTTTTGCTAAGTAAATTAATAGGAAATCAATAAAAATTTTTACAATAACTGTGTGAATTCCCGCGCGCTGATTGGCTCATTTCTATGGTCGATGAGAGTATAGACCATGAAAATGACGTAACAGGTAACGCAACGCGGTGAGTTTTGTCAAACTTTTGGCGCTACGGGTTCTTCAAACAGTGAAAAATGCACTTAAAACTGGAATTCTTCAATGGAAAGAATGCTCTCTCGTCAGTTAAATTTAATTTACAATCAGCTAAACTTGCCTGGAATTAAGTGCGAAGCAAAAAGGACAAAAAACTCTTTCACCGGAAAATCCACGGAATCAGTCGCCGGCGCCCGAAAGCCGTAGAACTAAAACTGAGCCGAAAACAACTTGGAGCAAAGATTCATCTGATTTTTCGAAGATATTTCAAATTTGAAAAAGGTAAGCTTTGTAAACTGTGCCTAGTAATTTTATATTTGACTTTGTGTGAGGTTATTGTGCTTTATTTTGCGATTATTGCCGAGCGCGGTTCTCTAAAATTTGCCGAATAACGGCTCTTTGTTTTGCTGTGTTAAAATTTATATTAAAAGATTCTAGCGATGATTTAAGCTGAAGAGAATTTTTGTGTGAGCCTTTTTCGTCACATAAAAAGTTATTTTTAAGGCTTTAATTATTCCCCACGCAAAAACATTTTGCAGCCGTTTGTCAGTGTTACGTTGTTTATCTTGATTTTTTAAAATGATTTCCGCAAACTCGTTCGCTCGGCGCTAGCAGTTATTCAAGTTTGTTATTGTAAAAAACAAATCGACCGCATTTTTCCATGGTCTATACTCTCATCGACCATAGAAATGACGCCATAAAATGTTCAAAACTTGGCAGTGAAACCACTCGCCTTAACGGCTCGTGGTTCCACTTGAGTTTTGAACATTTTATGACGTCATTTCTATGGTCGATGAGAGTATAGACCATGGAAAAATGCGGTCGATTTGTTAAATCCACTGCGCCCTAATGAATTGTTGCATTGGCTTTTTTTGCAACTGCCACATGCAATTAAAATATGGTGACGATTATAGACAAACAATAAAAATGTATAACCAAATATTTTACAATAACTGTGTGAATTCCCGCGCGCTGATTGGCTCATTTCTATGGTCGATGAGAGTATAGACCATGAAAATGACGTAACAGGTAACGCAACGCGGTGAGTTTTGTCAAACTTTTGGCGCTACGGGTTCTTCAAACAGTGAAAAATGCACTTAAAACTGCAATTCTTCAATGAAAAGAAAGCTCTCTCGTCAGTTAAATTTAATTTACAATCAGCTAAACTTGCCTGGAATTAAGTGCGAAGCAAAAAGGACAAACAACTTGTCGTAGTTTCACGGGAAAATCCACGGAATCAGTCGCCGACGCCCGAAAGAACTAAAACTGAGCCGAAAACAACTTGGAGCAAAGATTCATCTGATTATTCGAAGATATTTCAAATTTGAAAAAGGTTAGCTTTGTAAACTGTGCCTAGTAATTTTATATTTGACTTTGTGTGAGGTTATTGTGTGAGGTTATTGTGCTCAAAACTTGGCAGTGAAACCACTCGCCTAACGGCTCGTGGTTCCACTTGAGTTTTGAACATTTTATGACGTCATTTCTATGGTCGATGAGAGTATAGACCATGGAAAAATGCGGTCGATTTGTTAATTAAATCATAAAATAAAGTTCATTTATCATTGGTTTGTCCATTTCAGTTATCCGTTGATAATTCATTATTTTATCTAAAGCTTACAAAGTAAAATGATCACAATTACTTAAAAACTTACAACACATCCAACAACGACAGCTTTGAGAAAACCTGTGCAGGCAGCCGTTGAATTTTATTATTACCAAGGTACCTGTAAATTGAAAAAGATATGAGGTTAAAGATGTGTCATTTTCACTTTCTGAATAGACAGGTCCCCGCTAATAAAGGTCAAGGGGGCCAACTGAAAATGGTACTATCTTTGTAGAGAGGACGAATGCTACTATGCTTGGCAGCAAAAATATTTTAAAGTAATGTTCTGCTCTATGTGACTCAGCCAAGAAGACTTCAATATTTGTGGTTAAAAATGTCGCAATTTTTGGGCATGAATGTCCCCATGATATAAAGTTCAGGTTTGTGCTAGAAATCACACGTACTTACAGAATAGGATTGGAATGACGACAACTAGAACCTTCACAATCTTTTCTGACGCGCCTGCCAACAGAGCAGTTTTTAACGGTCTGGGATTTTGAGAAGGCATCGTTTACTAAAATTTTTAGTCCAAGTTAATTTTCTGTGTTTCACGAAATAGTTTAATTCGATGCAATCAAAATGAAATGCAAACATATGAAATCGATAGTATAATAGATGTGAACAAAACAAAATATAACAGGTGTTTGAACACGGACTGTCGATTACGGAGTATCTAATTATAGAAAGAACTACGAACTGGGGACAATGTAAATTACTGCGCTTTTCAATAACATGCGGAATCTGAAATTCAAATCACCACCAACGGTTGCGTTTTTCCCTGCCGTCAATCAAATTTTCGGTGGTTTCCGATTACCTTCGAGCGTTTTCGTAGTGAAACATGGTTCGTAAATACAAAACATCACTGCGTTGGAGATTCGTTTTTCTACGCGCGAGTCATCATCTCTCAACGCAGGAAATTGCCCGTCTTCTGAAAACGAGCAAAATATTTGTGTACAACGTGTAGAGAGACGATCAGAGACGAAAGGAGTTGATTATTCGGAAAATCTTGACAGCGGCAAGCGACGAATGGGACGATCAGTACATTGTCGTTGGTATGATATTTTTGTCTCTGATCGTTCTGTGCACGGTTACTGAACATCCATCCTTTGCTTACATGATTTTTTCTTATTTCGATTTTTTTTTCAGGGAGAGATATTGTGCTCGTTCGTGGACTTATGAGACAATTTTCAGAATTATATTTAGACGAATTGCGTGACTGGATTGAATTCCTAACTGGAGAAATGTACTCAAAACAAAGAAAGCAGACAGGCTATAAAACACGACTCTCCCACTCGTCGCAAATGAAAGTATATAAAAAGCCTAAAGCACAAAGCTTTCCCAGTAAGATTTCAGAGAGATTTGCGCCTTTAGATCATAGTTATGAATTTTTTTCTCTTCGCCGATGGTATTGACCTTTTGATCTCGGTGGATTATCTCTCGGAATTATTTTATTTCTTTATGCCGTTGTTCGGTGGCTCACTTTTGTTGCAAGATAAATAGTTATCGGCTAAAGTTTGTTATCACTTTGAAAGTGCTAGGATCGTTAAATTTCGCAGGCCGTGATTTAGTAGTCTAAAGTCTGCGGTGTGCCAGACTTGTGAGAAAGTGTTTCCCATCACGGATATTAAACCGATATAGGCGTCTTAGGTCCGAGACTCAAAATGCCGTAGTCTACAATTCCACTGCAGTGAAATCATGAATTCTTGCAATAAATTTTAGCTCCTTTAAGTTTCAAGCAAGGAATGAGATAATTTAATGTCCTAAGGATTTACAAAACAGATTTATGCTTTAGGCTTTTTAAATACTTTTTTTGCGACGAGTGGGAGTCGTGTTCAGCCTGTCTATTTAAAACGCTCGGAAGTAATCGGAAACCGCCGAAAAAATGATTGACGGCAGGGAAAAACGCAACCGTTGGTGGTGATTTGAATTTCAGATTCCGCATGTTATTGAAAAGCGCGGTAAAGGTGCTGTTACACGAAGCAACTTGCAACGCAACGCTGACGAGAGCCGTTGCGACATGTTGCGAGACAAGTTGGAGGGTCTCAATGGGGTTAACAGAAAGATTAAAAATTAATTTCCATTGTTTTAAAAGTTAAACATTAATTTTTCATTGTTTTAAAAAGTTAAAAATTAATTTACAAAATTGTGATATTGAATATACTAATACTACTATATTACACTACATATCTAATATTACTAATACTTATAGAAATATAAGGTATATGATAGACATGATATAGCATATATTCTTTGAAATACTGTATTAAACAACAGAAAGTTGTACACTATACTCAGTTTCTGTTTCAAGTAAACAACGTCATAGGTATATTAACTTGTATGACGGTTATGCGCCTAATATAAATGTCTCAGTCTTAAACGAGCGAACCTTTTTGCGCTTAGATATCGCATCCATATCAGTAAAGAACAGTAAAAGAGAAAATGGGAGCGCGGGGTCCCAGCCTCCGCGCGTTTTTTGCCAAGCGTGGAGCGTGACTAGGAGGCCTGTGCGGAGGAGAGAGCTGTCACTGTCATCCGAATCGCTCTCGTACTCCTCAACCTTGTTGAAATCAGCAGCGGACGCGAGCGTGACTTGCGGAATGTTGTTATCGCTTATCAAACTTAATGACACTTCAGAGCGTGTCATAGGGGAGGCAGTGGAGGTAGGGAACGCTCGTTCGACCTGGTCAGATGGAAGCATACCCTTGCAGCAGCATCAGGTCTTTGTTTTGCATATACTGCCGGGGCCAAAGCTCCTGCTTTATCTTTCGTCGTCTCGCTCCTCACGGTTCTTTGCCTCACCGAACGGTAATTCTCCAACCAATCCTTCATTGTCTCTTCATCCTTTTTGGAAAGCGCCTCAGAAGGAAGTGGAGTCATGAACTGTACATCCCGGATGTACATCGTGTTTAAATAAATGTTGTTGTTGTTGTTGTTGTTGTTGTTGTTATCCCCGTCTGTGGCACTGGGTACTGAGTATGAAGATGGGTGAGTGTAGTATTTCCCGCTTCATTTAGTTATTCGCTTTAAAGATTCCTTTGATATAGTGCCGAAGTCTGTGGCATATAGAAGGGCACTATATGTCTCATGCTTAAAATGAGATACGCGTGTAGGTTCTCTACTTGTGTTGTAAGTAAAGTTTTATAAATCAATGTTATCTCTGTACTGTGCGTTAACAGTTATGATGTTTCCAATAAGGCTGTTCACACCATTAATTAGAAGCTCAACAGAAGTTTGTGTCTTTTGAGGACACAATTCCTTGAGGGCCATTCGTTGCTGAATCTTCCTTGAGATGGTTGGTTTCTTTCACGTTCCTCGCAGTAGATTTGATGTACTCGTGTACCTTCTTCACATTCTAACTGACCTGCTCTGGCGTCACTGCAAGTTATGCCAAAGCTGTCATGTCATAGAATGAGCCAAGCAACAGCGGTAATTCCAGATCCAACTGCGTAGAAATGGAGTAGTTTTCGGTTTTGCCTCCGATTTTTACGAGGCGGTAAAGTTTGAGGACAAAATCCCCAAACCGACCTTCTGAGCTTGTTCTTTTCGCCCTAAAAAGTCGATTAAATGTTTTTGAAGGCACCAATGGAATGGTGCTCATCTTTCACTTGGATTCGCGCTTTATACCTTTCGATTGGCTTCTCCTCCGCAGCTCGATACAGACTTATAATTCTTTACACAAAGGATTAGCAGTCGCAGCAGGCGTGGATGAAGAAACTGAATTGATTAGTTAAAATTCATATGAACATTACAGCCATATGTATTCTTTAAATGTAGTATCACCCTTGTAACAGGGGCTCTCCCCGTAAAGCCCAGAAAAGAAGAAGAGTTTGTTGAGGGCTCCTGCTCCTTTTTAAGACACTGTAATATATCATCTTTGTAAATAATGTTATTGGGACAAATAAATATTGATTGATTGATCTAAAAATAGTGTATCAAACAATAAGCTGTCAACTCATCCTGCGAAAAGCAGACACTTTATATTTGCCGAGGGTAGCGAATCTACGCAGCCGTCGTGGAGACAAGACACATGTATAGCATCACAACAGTATGTCTTAACAAGAGATTTCGACACTTTCAAACCATGGATATAAAAATGTTACGGTTAACGTTTTTCCGACTTTTTACGCCTAACGGTTAATTTTTTCCAAATTTTACGCCTAACGGTTAAATTTTGGGCCGTTTTACGGCTAACGGTTAACCGTAACGGAAAAAAATTAACCGTTAGCCGTAAAAAAGCCAAATTTTTAACCGTTAACCGTAAAAGCAACCACCCCATTGAGACCCTCAAGTTGCTCGGTGGTGTCAGACGCTCTGAACATTTTTCGCGAACATGTCGAACCGAGGAAGAAATCTAAAATTTAAATTTAAATGTTAACGTTCTAAACTCTGATTGGCCCTAGCCTTCCTCATTGCGACGCAAGTTGCTGATTACATGTTACACGTTTGCAACTTGTCTCGCAACGTTGCAAAAAGTAGATAAGTGGTTAACTTTTTGTGCACCACGCAACGCAATTTTTCGTTGCGAAACAAGTTGTGCAGAGAAGGTGTTACACGCGCTCGTCAGCGTTGCGTTGCAAGTTGCAGGAAAAAAATTGCCTCGTGTAACAGCACCTTAAGGGCTCGGACCAGGTGCCAAATGAAGCCAAAAAGTAGCAGGATGAATTATCTTTTGTCATGATGCCCGATTTAGGGTGTCAGCTCCATTGTACGTTGTACACCTCCATTGTATTAGATAAAATTATGTATTCTAATATATTCTATGGTATTGTATTCTATTTTATTATATCTCTTAGTTAGTACGCGCGCTGTGATTGGTCAATTTAGCGGGCCGTATTTTTCAGTACGGCCCGCTAAATTTGAAAGTCCCAGCATCGGCCTAGCATACGCTTACAAAAGTTGTTTTCTAAATTAAAAATTATCCAGAGGAAACGTTTGGAGCTAAACGGGTTAACATGTCAGATTACAAAAACTCTCCGATGATATTAAGTTATAACTTTAGCAAAAAACTGATTAGCTGCGAATCTAAAAGCAATGACAATGTTCTCGGGTAATCCTACATGCTTATTGTTTTGGTATTTAGCTTTTCGGCTGTAAGTTATAAAAACTCGAGTAACTCGGCAAATTCGTTTAACTCTAACAACTTAATTCAGCATTGACAAAAGAGTACCTTTCTTCGAAAGAAAACGTAACTATGAAAAACGTAAAGCTGCTAAACAACTTAAACGGCTTCCATCGGCAAACTGTATAAACAAGCTTAAATTAACTTAGTTTGATCAAGTTCTTGTCTGGCTATAAACGTAAGTTCAGAGTTATCGTTTGTGGCAGTGGCTCTAATAAGAACAAACTTGAAGATATAGAATTACGCTAAAAGTGTACCTTGATTCCCCAGCGAAATTTTTGTCCTTGCAGTGGATTCCATGAAAACAATTTTTGCGTATTCGCAAATACGCTCTTGCTGCAGCTCACGCTGAAAATTTGTCAGGTGCGATTGATATTCAAACTCATCCATGTACAAAGTTCGGCATGAAGCCACTAAAGCATCAAAACGCCAAAAACAACTTGCAGTATTTGATGACGAGATATTTTCAGTGTCCTTTTAGAAGTTTGAGAGTTTCTTCGTTCACCGCTGTAGGCCGAAGTGCTGCCACATTTTCCCGTTTAATAAACACGTTTGTTTTGGCGATTTTATCGCGGCGTTTTCATTCTTCTTTTCCTCACTTGTCTTCGCCAGTAACTAAGAATCCTTTTCAAAGAAAACTACCTTATGTCAGGTTTCCGTCGTCCTAACCGAACACACGGAAGATTAAATTAATTCGTTTATATTGTTTTCATTCAAGAGCCACGCAAGTTCACGCCGAATCGAGGTCCGATCGATCACACTATCTTTGAAAGCCAATAAAATTTGCTCTTTGCTTTCTTGTGAGGTACGTCAGACAAATGAAGCCGTCCATCTTTTGACTTCAAAGGTTTTCCTTTATCTCCGATTGAGAGATATAATAAATATCTTACTAACCTCGTTTTCTCGGTCCGTACTGTAAATTACGGACCCTTGTTTTTCCCCTTCGATTTATGGCCCAAGCGCGAAGAAACGCGGGCCGTAATTTACAGTACGGCCCTCGAACACGGTTAGTAAGAGGTATGTATAGTCGTTCTTTTGTGTTGTAATATTCTTTGTTTTAACAAAAGAATAAGTGTTATCCCTAAATCGCGCATGGTATATCCTTTTTTGGCATAACTATTCATCACAAACGCGAACTTAACAAAACATTTTGTTGATATTGTTGTACTTGCTGTGTTTGTTAATCTCTAAGGGGAAGGGGTTCCTTAAACTCCTTCTTATAGATTCCGGCGTCATGATACGTCACCACGTCACGTGACCTGCCTTAATGTAGACATTTTTCAACAAAATATTAACCCTCCAATTTTCATAGCCATTGCTTTGATATTCCTAAAGTTACAGAGACCTCAGAAGACCCCCCCCCCCCCCAAAAAAAAAAAAAAAAACCGATCTGAAAAGGGTTAAAGTAGATTTTGAACTTATGTTAGATCATCAACACATAGAGTGATTTCACAAAACCCGTGAAACAATATTAAACAGTAGTAGTTATGATAGGCACTCCGGCTCACTTTTCACAATCTCATTTCACCACAAAACCAAACATCTCTTACGCTCAAAACCAGTAGAAATCCTTTATGCTCAAACCAAGCACTTTTTCTCATTTGTGCTCAAAAATCAGCAGATTCAAAAAAATGACATCTTGTGCAACGCTTGATTTAAAACTCTCATGAAAGTGCCTCAGAACCCATATGGCAAAGTATCAAGTCCCGTATCAACTTTATGCAAACACTTTTGTCATAAACAAATCGGATTGACAACTTGTTTTGTTTTTGGATCTCTTGTGATATGCGTTTCATTGACTGGCGTTATTCTTTCTTTTTGTTTGTTGATGACTTGCTTCATTCCATTCAGGTTCAAATATTGGCTGTTTTCATGATTCAATGTGAATCCTTTTACTTTGCATGTAATTTTGCCTTTTGACACATAGCTATATGATTTTGGTCCATTTCCACACCACTCGACAATCTCATCGCCTTCAAGCTCATCCGTGAGTTCTCCAAGCACATCTCCAGTTTCCACAGTTGCGCCTTCTGGTTGTTTCACCAACCATGCACTATCCGTATCAAATCCAAGCACTTGCTCTCCAAGAGTGTCAAGCACATCATAAAGCATCAACCTTGCATGGCTTGTAGTAAAGGCTGCCACAAAAATATTTGTGCAGTTTGCATTATCCACAAACTGATCTTTCAAATCATACGTCATTTGCACCATATCTGAATTGATGAAATGAATGAAAAGGTTTTCAATTCCATCATATAGTAGTATGTCATAAAACTCTTTTGGCTCAGTTACATATTTGTTTTGTTTCATGTTGTTGCGTGTCCGAACTTTCCCCAGAGGCTGACCAGACATGCTTTTGCTATGGCCCGTTTTCTTGGATTAAATTCGATTTTTCCCAACTCAATATTCAAGCGTTCTGTGACAATTTGCTTGAAATGCTCTCCTGATTCGTATTTGCATTCAGGACCAGTTTTCAATGCAGAGGTTTCAAGCTTTATCTTCAGAAACTTTTTAATATGTGAAATGATATATATGAAATAAATCATATATGAACTGCGGAAATGAAATCAAATGAAGAATGATCCGCGCAGTTGTGAACGCAATTTAAGCAATTGCGAAAAGAAGCCTGAAAAAAAAAAAATCAGGACTTCAACGGGGTTCGAACCCGTGACCTCGCGATACCGGTGCGATGCTCTACCAACTGAGCTATGAAGCCACTGACGTTGGGAGCAGGTCAATTGTAGGTTCATATGTTCCCGTGAAAGGAGTGAGTGTGAAATGATATATATGAAATAAATCATATATGAACTGCGGAAATGAAATCAAATGAAGAATGATCCTCGCAGTTGTGAACGCAATTTAAGCAATTGCGAAAAGAAGCCTGAAAAAAATTCAGGACTTCAACGGGGTTCGTACCCGTGACCTCGCGATACCGGATCATTCTTCATTTGATTTCATTTCCGCAGTTCATATATGATTTATTTCATATATATCATTTCACACTCACTCCTTTCACGGGAACATATGAACCTACAATTGACCTGCTCCCAACGTCAGTGGCTTCATAGCTCAGTTGGTAGAGCATCGCACCGGTATCGCGAGGTCACGGGTTCGAACCCCGTTGAAGTCCTGAATTTTTTTCAGGCTTCTTTTCGCAATTGCTTAAATTGCGTTAACAACTGCGAGGATCATTCTTCATTTGATTTGACTTTTTAATATATTCTTTTAACAGATTCTCAGTTGTCTTTTTGAAATGCCAAACCTCATAAATCTTTTCAATCTCATAGCCTTTTTCAAGCGCTTTTTGCATTTCATTGATACACCATGTTCCAATAAAAGATCTTTCTTCTTTTGAATGATCACATTTTTGTTGCTTTTTTCAGCGCATGTTCGACAAAGCGGACATAGCAGCTTTTTTGCATTTCCACACGTTATGTTTTTGTGGTAAAACCGGATGATAAAGTCCGCGAGGTGGAATCACCTTACATTTGATGAAACCAAACCACTTCGGGTTAAATGATTTTGGTTCAATGATTTTCACAGGATGTCCAATTGGATATTTCTTGAAAGACTGAACTGTTGGATAAAGGCTCACGAAATCCACATAACCTCCTGATTCATTTTCTTTGAAATTATATGTGAGTTTTGTGATATTTGTTCGTCCTGCAAAGAAGGCATCTCGCGGATCCAAAGGTTCCACACACTCACGTTTCCATTTCGATTTCCAGAAAAACTCGAATTCATGATTTTGTTTGAGCTCACATTCTTTGACTTCAATCAGATCATATCCAGCAGCCTTGATTTTAGCGTTTTTCTCAAGTGTCTTTTTCCGAAGGGTTGCCATATCCATTTGATTCTTTGAATTGATTGTGGCGCTATCGAAACACTTTTTACAACCATGCCAGAAACAGCCTTGGAATTCGAAAGCTGTTTGAGTTTCCTCGCAAAAACCATCAACTGAAATTATTTTTCCATCTTGTAACAACAAATCTTTTTCACCACCATTCAACGCGTGTTGAATATTCCAACCATGCTTTTTGTCAAAAAATCAAGCCATGCAATCGATATTTTTGATAATGTTTCTCTTTTTCCTTGGTTTTTCACAACAGCAATTGAATTTTCAGAAAGATAATTATCTCGATAGATTGCCATGCATACAGAAGCAATGGTGATATTGTAGCGACTCTAACTCGCTCTTCTGGGGGGAAAGCTCAACGGTAGAAAACAGATAAACCTTTTTCTCCTCAGCTTTCTTCTTTATTCTTCAACTTCTAACTGTGTCTTACTCTAGTTCACAATGCTCCTTTTATACGTTTTATATTGTTAATTGCATATACATATATTTAAGATTACTTGATTGATTGCAACATATGGTTCGCTTGATTAACATATAATTATAGCGAGAGTAAAATGTTCACTGCAAAACTTTTCCTATATGAAAAAAGTTGCTTAATAGTAAATTATTATAATCAGACTAACGTTAAAACTACAAGTTACATTTTGGTGAAGTTATATTTAAGTTATCATACGTTTTAACAACCAAAATCACAGTTAATAGTTTGGTTTGTAGTAAACAAAAGACAACACCCTTTATTCTGTATTGACTCAATTTCGCGAAGTGGGCAAGTGATTAAGATAGCTTGGAAAGCTCAAGTTCCTATGTTCAATTACTATAAAAACTGAAAGTACTGTTAAAAAGCCAATGGATCAAGAAAAGGAAAACTAGTGTCAATTTTGGAGACGAGCTGTCCCAACCTCTGACTATTAATTATAAGGGTTCTATTTTTAAAGTCACGTAAAAAAGAGAATTTTCAGTTCATCGGTTTTCAACTGTCAGAAATAAGTTAAAATTACAAGATATAAAATAAAAGACAGTTTTAGCGTAAGAATGGGTATTGCCTTTGGTTCTACTGAACATTCAGAAAGTTGCGTTTTTTAAAGTTGTTTACACCAAATTCTTAATAACTTAATTTGAACATTGGTCCCATGTCACCACTTATCTTGTGATTAGTTTTAAAAGAAATACATAGAAGTTTCTAGAATCTTGAGAGAATTCTAAATATTAAATATACTTCATGTCTTATAGTTTTAACTTGCTAAAAAGATACAACTTTTCACTTATATATATTAGAATAAAGTTACCATGCCAATCACATTGTTTTTCTTAACATATCTCAAATTTAAACTTTGCGTGTATGTTTATATGTTTTCAGCAATTATCTTATCATCACTTATTTTGGGTTAAGTGCTTTTAGTTCTATTTACTTAAGGAAAAATAGGGGTTTTGCACTAAGTAATCCAAGAACGTCATTTTCTATTTCATTAGTAAATATTTATTATTTTCAGCTAATTTCATTTATTACTCTTGTGACAATATATTGCAATGGATCAATGTTTTCGAGTTCAATAAAGTCTTCGCGAAACTTCAGCATTGATTGCCGAAGAATATCAACGTCAGATCGACAGTATTCAATCAGCTCTTTCTGGAAATCAAATACACAGTTTTCTGCAACACGTTCACCGTGCCATTTTTGAAATGCCTTTCTCACTTCGCCCTTCATTTGATCAAAGCTATAATACTTTTTATTTGGGATTGTCCCAAGAAAGTTGACGTTTGATTTTTTTATTGAAGAAATGTGGAAAATATCCTTTTTTCAACTCTTTCAAGCAAAATGTCTTTGGGAATGAAGCTAATGAGCCTAAAACAAAGTTCAAGCTATCTATGAATCTCGCACCAAAGCTCTCAATTTCCATGGACATAATTTTGGTGCCTGAATATATGCAATAAGGTTTCAAGCTGTTTTCCACACACCATTTCAAGATAAACTGCGAGTCATAAGCTCTTGCATTATGAGCGATGAAGGTCCAACCAGCATGCTCGCCGTTAAACACAAACTGACAGAATTCTTCAATGTTTCGGAAGATCCATTCATTTCCTTCAAAGTCTTGCACAATCGCCAGATTGACTTCATGCACTCCTGTTTCTTGCGTGCATTCAAAATCGTAAAACATATATTTTTCGGTATAAGTTTTGCATGAATAGCATTGTTTGTCCTCAAAGCAACCAGTACATCGTCCTCCTTTGCATTTTGTTTTTGTTCATAAAACATTTATGCCTTGCCAAATTACAGTATTTTCCACAGTTCAAACAGTTTGAATGCCCACAAATATGCTTATCAAGTCCTGTTGTGATTGTTCTTTCGCACTTCAAGCATTTTGCAACTTGAGTGCAAACACTGTCAATTTTCTCGTATTTCGTTGATCTATTTCGTTTATGTTCAGCGAAACATCGATTTCCAAAGAAGGTTCTGTTACAATCTTTGCAAATGATTTCTTCACCAGAACATTTTCCGTTTGGAAAATATTTGAAGCAAGCAATGCATTTTGATGGACACTTGTTCCTATCTCTGTGGGAATAGGTTTTCTTGCAAGAATGACAATAATAATCTTTACAAAGAAATCCTGGCATAGAGGTTATTACATCAAAATGATTTTTGTTTTTCAAGGGATAAATCCGATTACCTCCAAATTCTGTTGCGGAAGTGAAAATAATTTCGTTAAACTTATCTGCGTCAACGATGTTTATTTCAACCTTCACAAACTCAGCAAATCTTTTCACATCTTCAAGTGTTGATCCAAAATCATTTTCCGGAACACCAGCTTCCTCATGAAGTTTTTTACTTCAGTTTCTTGCAACTTTCGAGATTGATTGAAGCCATTTTTGATTTCTGATGGTGTCCATCTATCTTTGTTCAGGTTTGCCATTGCTGTTACAATTGCTCTTGCAAGGCAAATTGAATCAGTGTTCTTTATTGATATTACTGAAGTTTTTCTTTGAACATTGTCTTTTCTTTCCGCGAGGAATTCTGGTGGATTGGACTTCAATGATTATTTCATCCAGAGGCACCTCTTTATATTCAATCGGTCTGAATTTTTCATGGATCTCAAGCATTGATATGGTGCCATTTATAATCCTTAAATATTTTGTGCTTAAAGGATGATCAAGCTTGACGTGATCCACAATCAAACGAATTCTATCGCCATCTTTGAGGCCTCGATCTTGAATTGTTTTTTTTTTTCAGGATCTCGTGAAAGATTTGCATTGGATTAATGTCAAGCACTTTACGACTGAGAACAATTTTGTATTGACCAAAGAAGGTTGTAAATTTTGCATTTGACCTCTCGTCAACTTTAACGATTTCATAAGGAGGTTTTTTCTTTTGTTCATACAAATTGTTGATCTTTTTTTTTTGAGCTCACTCAACTTTGAAGAGACTTTTTCACAACGTTTTTTTCTGCGTTTTTCAACCAATCCATCCAACTTGAAATTGTTTCAATACTTTTTTCAACAACTTTCTTAGCTCTTTGTGGTCTAACGGAAATTGTTTCTGGAATAAGAATGGGAACGTTGATTTCAGGAATTGGTTCATCCATTAAATTAGTCTCACCTTGTAATCTCTGATGTTCGGTTATAAGTTTTATTAAATCAGCTTTAGTTCTTGCCTTGGAGCGGCCAGGAATATTTCTTTCTGTAGCAATTTTTAGTAATTCTGAAACTTTTTTATTTTCCATTTAAATAGTTCTATAAAAAAACTTTTTTGGTTTTAATAAAATGTCTAAGAATACAATTCAAATCTCTCTTATCAAAGACGGAAAAATACAGGAAACACAGATATTTGAGACAATCTTCCAAGCTTCTAAAACCACAAGAATCATCTCGAACACAATTCGAGTGGCTCTCAAACAAAAAAGAAAAATTATCAAACGTCGGAAAGACCAACAAGAATTCTTCATTGAAGGCGTTATTTGTGATAAAAAACCAATCACAATCAATGGAAAACAATTTGAAACAGTCAAGGAAGCTGCTCAGACTTTTCAAGTTCCAGTTCAGAAAATTTACTACGCGATTAAGAAAAATATTCCATTTCTTTGGAAACAAGCAGCAAT
This sequence comes from Cladopsammia gracilis, assembly GCA_022457155.1. Classification (NCBI taxonomy): domain Eukaryota; kingdom Metazoa; phylum Cnidaria; class Anthozoa; order Scleractinia; family Dendrophylliidae; genus Cladopsammia; species Cladopsammia gracilis. The sequence goes on along the minus strand of JAJGOT010000185.1, from coordinate 734,117 downwards.
GCAACATTTCATAAACAATCGTGATAATTCTAAAGAATTGAAAAAAGTTATGATTCGTTTGAAATATGCTGGAATGGATTTAGAACTTTTGTTTTATTCTTTCAATTCTATTGAAACTTATTTTGATTTTCCTATTTCTGAGATTCCAAAGAAATCTGACATATTTTGGATTCACAGCAAAAAAATGGATATTATTGTTCCAGATGGCTGTTCACTTTCACGAGAAGAATATCTTATTTGGCAAAATGGTTATAACCATTTTGAAAGACTGACTGAAGTTCAGTTTCTAGGTTTTAGATGAAGAAAAAAATAAATTCATAAAAAGTTCAAACTCTTTTTATATTTCTGGTAGTTTTGTGTGTGTCGTGAGATTCATGGGCATCGATAAATTTTTGAAAAACTTAATTTTAGAATTTGAATCTAAAGAAATCAATGTAGAAGAGCAGTTTTGGCGCAGATCTTTTCATGGAAGACGACTCGTTTTGAATGATTCAGATTCAGATGAAGAAAAATACATGTTTTGAATTTGGTTACAAAATGAAAATAATATTCGCAACGCAACTGAAAGAAAAAACTCCAATTTTTCGAGGCATTCTTGAAAACTTTTTTAAATTCTTCAATGTTGTCACACTCAAAGTCGATTCAACTGGAATATATTTTCAGCAGATTGATGATCAAGACAAAAAAATCCAGTTGAATATTCACGTTCCGAAATCATTTTTCCCAACTTCTGAATTGAATCAAGAAAAGGTTGTTTGTCTGCTTCTTGAATGTATTGGTCCAACCATTTCATTATGCAGCTCAAAACGCCAACTGAAACTTTTTATTTTTTCTGAAGATTCTTGGATAAATATTGTCAAGTTTTCTGTTGGGAAAAAACATTGAAAGTGAACTTAGGAGCCACATTATGCATCAATATGAAGAAAATGTCGACGAAGTTCTTCAAGAAATTCATTCAGATCCGGAATCATTTTCTGATATTCTTAAACTGCTTGTCAAACACGAAGATATTCACATTTCTTTTGACGAAAATCAAAAAGCAGCATCCAAGACAGGAAGAAGAAACATAATAAAAACTAAAATCAACCAAGACAGATAACCAAAGAAAATCTCGATGTCCGAAAACTCACTCTTGAAGAACCAGAAAAAAAAGATATCAGGAAAGTTTTCCTTCATTGCTCTTCCAATCAAATATAATGGTCTACCAGCTGAAATCAAAGTTGAAGGCCGCATGAAATTATGGGAACACAAAAATGAAGGAAAAGAAAGCAACTTTTCTATTGGTTTTACAGTGGAAGATGAAGAAGCGAGCGAAGCGACCTCCAGAAGTCAAAAACAAATGTTTGAAGAAATTGAAGAAAGAATCAGAAAACTCGCTGAAGAAGCAAAGCCAGCACTTAAGAAATTGAATCCAAAATTTAAATTCCATCTAGATTCTTTACTTCTTTTGAAACAAGATCAAAGTGAATTTCAAAAGGTTTATGCAAAGCTTTATACCAACAAATCTGGTCAAATCAATTGTCTCTTCTATCAAAAAGTTAGAGAAAGATTCAAGAAAAAAATTGATCCACATTCATTCATTGGGGTTCCATTCAAAGGAATCCTCGTTATGAAACTCAGACAAGTTTCTCTCAGTAATATTAATTCCATTTCTCTTGTGGGAAAATAAGTTCTTGTAAAAGAAATCATTAAACCACAAAGTAATTTCGATGAATATGAAGATGTTGAGGAAGATGAAATAGAAGGTTTTAAGTTAAAAGAAAAATTATTAGAGGATATCTCTAATAATGTGTTCCATTTTGGTTTACAAAGCTGAAAAATTTCAATTTCAGGAAAATAAATAAAACAAATATTTTTCCAATTTTTTTATTCATTTTTTACCCAAAGTAAACCAAATAATCAAGAAAAAAATTCAAAAAGACTTCCTTTTGAAATTTAAACTTCTTCATCTTCAGATTCTTCTTCCCAAACTAAAATCTGATTTTCTGGCGTCCAATCTGGATCTTCTTGTACATCATCTTCTTCTTCCCAATCTGAATCTTATTCATTTTGCAGATTTTCATCATGAGAATCGGCCGCCTCACGGCCGCAAGTCGCTGCGCGGCTTTAATCATACCAATCTGAATTTGAATTTGTTTCACTCATTTTAAAGTCTTTTCATACTTTTTTTCATATTTTTCAAGATTCAAACACAAATCTGCTACAATTCCATCAATCACTTTCATTTCTTGCACAAATTCTTTCAAATCAAAGCTAACCCCTCGCAAGAAAGCTCTCAACGTGGTTAAAACATTCTCATATTTCGTTCTTACAAATTCACTTTCCTCTATTTTCTTTTGAAAGTTTTTATTTTCTTGGAAAGCTTTAAAACAAATTCCCGCTCCACTGATTGTTCCAAGAACAATTAGATTCATTGTCACTCCTCCTGCAATTGTTCCAATCACTACAAGAAGAGCGGAAGAGAGCGTTAACATCAAATATATTTTCTTTTGTCGTTTCAATGCTTTCTTGCTACACCAGCAACGTTTATGATAGAACGAATAAAGTTTTTTCAATTCATCAACTTTTTCTTCAGAAGGCAAAGGATCAATGTGGTTGAAATCAAATACATTTTTCTTCATTTTATTCCTCTTCGAAATAAAAATTAAGAAAACAGGAAGTAACCCGCGGCACTGTAATGACTTTGATGAAGAATGAAACCATCGCAGGAATCTTGAAATTGAAATCATAACTTTGAAAGTGATTAGCTGTTCTCCTGACTGTCTGAGAAGACCCATCTATTTCAGCTTTGAGGTTCACAACTAGATTTAATAAATCATTAGTAATGGATAAAACAACTTTCACCAGTTTAACGTCAACAGGAAAGATGTTGTATGGTTCAGCTTGATTGTGGAAAAGAACATGGAAAAGATTTGCTTGTCGGTCATAAATTCCAGATATTATAAACTTTGCTTTGATATTTGAATTGAGAATTTGATGGTTATTCATATCCAAATCAGTTTGCATAATAATTCTCTGGTTTTCAAAAATAATAGGAGAATCATACACAGAGTTTTCAACATCAGGTTGAGAACCTTTTACACCATATATGATCAGATTTGCATCTCCTTACACAGTACAGCTGCACTGGAAAACTTGAACCATTTATAGACTTCACAAAAGTTGGTTAAATCTCTATAAAATGTCTAGATTTCCTTTGTAAATTAAGAACTCTGTAAATGCACGCATTCACAGAGTTTTTATAACTCCGTAAAACGTCTGTAAATTTTAACACATTTTCTCCGCTAAGATCGCATAAAATGTGTATATAATCTTGCTAAAATCTCTGTGAATTTAATGTAGAATTTACAGAGATTTTATGCGACAAACAACAATTGTCTGTAAAATCTCTTTACTTTCTCTGTAAAAATTACACGAGAAAACAATCTCTGTAAACCCGTAAACATAAAATCTCCATGTTATCTCTGTAAAAAGTGAGCAAAAAAAGTTCATGAAATGTCTGTAAAATGGATACAAAAAAAATACACAAAATGTTAATGTAAAGTACATAAAATGTTTGTAAAATGTAGATATTTTAATGCACAAAATCTTAGCAAAATGTTCACGTTTTCTCTGTAAATTAAGCATTAAAAAGTGAGCGAAAAAAGTGCATGAAATGTCTGTAAAATGTATACAAAAAACTACACAAAATGTTAATGTAAAGTACATAAAATGTTTGTAAAATGTAGATATTTTAATGCACAAAATCTTAGCAAAATGTTCACGTTTTCTCTGTAAATTAAGCACGTAAAAGGGACGCGTGAACAATGCACAACATGAAATGTCAATAAAATATCTGTAAAAAGTTAACGAAACTTTGAACAAAATGTTAGTAAAATGTCCCCGATAAGAGCACAAAAAATGTCACAAAAGAGTTCATGTCTGTAAAAATGTAGAAAAATTTATTGCAACTATAATTAATACCTTTCAAAACGTGTATATTACATGTACTCTCAATAGAATCTAACTGTAGAAATTAGACTGTTGCTACAGATAAACAAATGCTTTCTACAACTTGACTGCCATAAAACTGTATTTCTTAAGGTATACTGTACATGTATTCTGTGTTAAATCTTTA